>JAEANM010023458.1:0-11366 GCA_017656035.1 Myanophis thanlyinensis
GATATAGATATAGATATAGATATAGATATGGGAGGCCCATTTTTGCTTGCTTGTCGCAGGGAAGGAGGCTGCGTGGTCCACCAGTGCTGCCACAGAAAGGTGGAGGGTGGAGCTTCCCCATGCACCTGGTACTGGCTTACCTCAGGGCCATGCAGCCAGGCCACCCATACCCCGAACATGTCTTTCTCACAGTGGTGGCTCTGGCAGCCCCATCCAGAAGGACCCAGTGTGGCCGCCAACCACTTCCCCGACCATGAGGCGAGGTGGGGAGCAGAGCTGCCCCATGCACTGGCTTATCTCAGGGTCTTTACAGCCAGGCCATCTATGGCTCAAAACCTGTATCACCATGTAGCGGCAGCACAACACTCAGTCTCCTGCTCCAATGTGGCCATCAGCAAGCCAAAATAATGGGCTGATGGCCAGGTGGACTCCTGCTGCACATAGCTGCCAGTGCTACTGCCACAAGATAGATGTCAGTGTATAATGGTTGGCCTGGCTGTGGGGGCCCTGAGGTAAGCCAGTGTAGCATAGAGCAGCTCCACTCTGCCTTGCCTCATTGCTGTGGCACAGAATGTGCAGGTGGCTGTCTGTGCAGGTTCTTAAATAAGGCTTATTTTGGACATTTATATTAGGCGCATGCATAAGAAACATGCTAGCACTTTTTTTGGTAGGTCTTATTTTTGGGGAAACAATATATCATTGATAATTAACAGGTAAAACTTTCAGAGCGTATACATCACAGATACACATGTATTTATACAGATACATTGCATAGTATTCTTGAAATTCACGGGGAAGATAGCTTCGGAAGTAACGTGCACGTCTTCTTTTCCCAAATCAGTTAGAACTGCTAACAGTTTACTAGCTCAACATCAAAAAACTTTACAAAGTCAACTTTGTGTTAGAAAGAAAAATATAATAATATAATTAGCAGAAAAGTTTCTTTAGCTTGGGATATAAAAAACTACATTTATTTTATATAAAATCAACAAAAGGCCAGTATAGATCAGCATACTGAAAAACTAATAATATAATAGCCTTGTCTCTCTACATATTTAATTTATTCAGTGGTCAATAAAAATGTGATTAAATATGGAAGTTTTGATAATTACTTATCACCTGAAAGGTATTTCCTTTAGAAAAATTATTTGGATGTCATTCAGTGTAACTATGTACATTCCTTCTTTTAAGGTTATCTAATATGATAAATGAGAATATTTGGTTTGTATATAGTTCATCCAATTCTAAGATAGCAAAAAATATCTAACACATTTAGAAATTTCAGATGTGTAGATTGTAAAAATCTTTATCACCTAACACCAAAAGTGTATAATGAAGCATTGTTTCATCTTTCTTTATTTTGAAGGCATCTGACATTTTATAGATAAACTGGAGTGTTCCCAGTACGAGTTTGGTGATGATATCCACCAAACCTGATAATTTTACTAAGGGATAAGATAAATTCAGTGAGGCTAAGAATACCAACACATATACACACATCAGAGACACACTATATATATATACATAGTGTGTGTGTACAACATAATACAGTATGTTGTATATAATAAATATATGTTAGTATCAATGATACAAGAATTAGTCAGAGGATGTTATAGCACATGTTGTGTTTGTAGACTTTCTCATTAGCATCCAATGGTAATCTTTCTGATAGACTAGGGAAGCTTTCAGTTTAATTCAATATAGTTTTATATTCTTAATCATTCTTTTTCTCTCTCTCCTGAATGTATATATACAGTATATTATATGAGTATCAGCTGGCTCAATCATGCCAGATTTGGGAGACATAATATTGATCACTTAATAGAAACAGAATTAGCAATAGACAGACACATACAATTATGCATTGCCTTACACATTTCATAAACATTTATTTAAAATGAAAAATATTTTTCATTTTACTGCTTATGGTAGTTTTCATATTGGGATCAGCACATCACAGAATAAATTGTTAAACAAATTATAATAATATTTTGATGTTTGTTATAATAATATCTGATGTTTAGAAAAGAGACGTATTGACTTAATAATCACCATTTTAATAGTTTCTGTGGCACTTCCAAAGCAGTCCTAGATTTCAGTTACCCAACTGCTTAATTTGGCAGCTGAGTCAATTTATTTCCACGAGAGGTGCTGTGCAACTCAATTCTTCTTGTAATAAGGAAGCTCTGCAGAGTTTGTGGGCCATGTATACATGTCAAGTATTAACAACATAGAACGGAATATTACATATTCTTTTAGGTGACTCCAGACATGATAACAGCTTGGATAGAAGTGTTAAATTTACCGACAAAATAATAAAGGGAGATAAAGTCAGTAAATTTAAATTTAACACAAAAATAGTTTGTTGTGCAAACGACTGCCTGTGAAGGCTCCTGAATTGGGGCTGAAAGTCAAAAGCGGAATCAGCAGGGTCCATCCCATATTTGGGTAGACCAGGTTATCATGATAGACCAGGTTATCAACGGGAAAACACTTAACTTGGATAGATGATCAACTGAATGATGTTTTTTGCAGGCACTTATGATGCTGATGTGCTGATTCTCAGAGGCAGAGAAGTAATAGTACTATCTCAAACTGCTCTGAAGAGATTAGGGACTGGAAACAGCATTGTACAAAAATACCATTTATTTGTTCCTTGAAAAGAATAGTAACTCAGTGGAAGTAAACTAATCCCAGTAAATGCAGTAAATTCTCGTGAACCTGTATTGGCAATGAGATTTGGCCCCGCCCACCTGTCCTTGCCCTATCCTCTCATATATCCCCTTTTCTTTTTTCTTTACAGCTCAGCAGCCTTCCTACTCACCTGGGCTGCCTCTGGTAAGTCCAATACTTGCAGTTTAGAAGCTGCACAGCAGCTAAAGTATGCGTGCACCGAACCATTAGTAAAATCAGTTGCATCCCACCACTTCATGCATTGTACTTTTAGTTAAAGCAAAACTCAGATGTGAAAAAGTTATCTTTAGAAAGTTATAAATCTGTTTTTTAAAAAAACAGTTGTTAACCACTGGTTAAGAAACTTGATAGGCTAAATATTTGAATTAAGGCTAAATATATGAATTTGGTACAGTATTCAGCATTAAAAATTCACAATGTTGTAAAATGAGAAGAACTTCCCAATTAATTAGCAAAAAATCAACAATATAGCTAGGTTTAATTGAAAGACTTACTTATTCCAGGCTTGTCTAAGATTTTTAGCACTGTATTGCGTAAAGCGATCTGTAAACAAAAAAAAAAATAAGGACTTTTAATTTTATATCATTTTCCTTTATTATGCTTACTATTAAAGGCAATGTTTACAAGCTAACTAAAATATGCCAGTAAATAATACTAGCATATAGTAAATAATAGCTTCTAAAACCAAAGAACAAGAAAAGCTGGAGTACCCCATTACATGTAAAAATAAATCGTCAGCTAATTCCTAAAAATTCCTAAAAAGCTAATTATAATAATATAATAAAGTATCCTAAAAACTAATAGCATCTCTGCAGATTAGGAAAATTGAAAAAGTATTTATAATGACAATAGCCCAGAACTTGGTTATTAAATTTATATGAGAGTAAGTTCCTTTTCAGATACTTTGAACATCGTTAATTTAAAATAACTACATGGAAACTGTATCAGAAACTATTACATATTTTTAATACTATTAAATAACATCATTCAGTAATTTAATCTATCTGCCAATTTGTAAAGATCTTGCGCACATTAAACAACTTTACTGTTGTGGCCCAACAGTGGCCAGCTGAGCTGTAGGTGGAATCTGACAGCGATGAACACTATGGGACTGCCCTGGAGGCTGAGGAAGACTCTGGGGGGTGTTCAGAGTCAGAGTGGGGACTAAAGAGGCCTGTCGGCCACCAGTTGGCTTGAGTCAGGGAACAGTGAGGAAGAACAGGGGGAGGCTGTCCCTGACGTGCATATGCATAGGGCTGCGAGGAGCAGCTTTGGAAGCAGGCCAGAGAAGAAAATAGAATACAGATGGCTAATGATTTGCCCCTCCAGAGAGCTTATAGGAGGAGTGAAGGGAGAGGAATTTTGCAGGAAACAACCATTTGGTAATGCAGCCATGTCAGGAAGGATTTGAATATCTCTGTGAGTTTTTATATTCGGAACTGGTATTCACTGAGATAGCTATCTGGGCTCCCAGCTTATCTCCCCCATTAGCTGTGGCAGACAGCCAGGTCTGCTTCCGTGTATTTGAGAGGTCTGGGACAGAACATTTACAGAGACAGAGAGATCCAGTAGCAAGTATCTTGTAATGTGTGCTGTTTAGCAAAAATACATTAAGAACATCATATACATATTTACTAAGTCTGCATTACTATTATTTTTATCATAGTTCCTATCATCTAACTCCTCCCACTTACGACTATAACTTTGTTGCTTGTATCTTTCTGATTTACATTGATTATTGTTTCCTTATTATTTTATTATGTATTTGCACCCTACGACTATCATTAAGTGTTGTATATTACGATTCTTGATTAATGTACCTTTCTTTTTATGTACTGAGGGCATGTGTACCAAAGACAAATTCCTTGTGTGTCCAATCACACTTGACCAATAAATAAAGAATTCTAACATGCATGCTTCATGCTACATCAGATAGAAGGCCCGATATTCCAGTTTTTTATTCCTACAGTGACAAATCGTATTCTCTTCTTAGAAGCATTTGGATTTGATCCATCTAACTTTTCAAAAACCTGACCCACAGTGAACGGTAAACCATTAGATCTGGTTTTTGTTTCATGACAATGACAATTTGATCATGGGATTGGAGGACATTAACATTGGTCCTTTGTTATGGAAAGATCATTCCTTCTTTGTCCTCTTGGTCCTGAAGTTCTCTACAACTGCACCCCTCTCACTGCAGGGAGTTGGGCCTGTTAATCAGTCTGCCAGACATGATTGGGTTTCACAAGGAAGTTGGATCTCCCCCTCCCCAAAGCTGTAACACAGATTTGAGCCAATTTTTGGGTTATGTTTTGGAATGAGTTTGGATCAAACAGCCTTGGATCAGACAGCGCCTGTCTAGACTCAGTATGATTGAGGATCATATAGAGTCCCTTCTCAAAAAGCCATCTCTGGATCCACCTATGTTAGATAACGTTCCTACAATTTTAAACCTTCCTTTAGCGTCCCCCTCCTCTTTAAATCTACATGAAACTGCTAAGGGGAGATAATCCAACAGCATGATGTGGAGATGTATAACTCCTATCTGGCCATCCAGGCATTACTGTTCAGATATTGATCCAGTGCTTGGAGGTAGTAGCTCCAACTCAACATGGCAAAATCAAGTGCCCCTGGATTTTTGGCTCCCACTAATCTGGTAAAAGTGTCATTTCCAATTCTACAATCCCACAGACAGAATTGTGCACAAATTGTGCACAATTTGGAGGCTTTCCTGGACTTTCAGCTTCTGCTTGATAGTTGCTGAAAGCAACTGTGGTTAGAAGGGTCTTCACACAGGTTTACAGTAAAGTCTCCTAGTTAAGGAATGGCCATACAAATTACACTGCATTCAGATCCCCTTCATTGTTGTCAGCTTTGTAATGCCGCAGCCTGATTCTACAGTTGTTACTTTTTTTCTCATTACTTTACAGTCAGTACCCTATAATGACAAAGTGAAAGCAAAGGTTTAGAAATATGACTGCTCTAAGGACACCTCTGAAAATTGATCCTGTTTACCTTATTAGTCCTTAATTTACAACAGTTCATTTAGTGACAGTTCAAAGTTACAATGGCACTGAAAAAAGTGCCTGTTTTCACTCCTATGGCCCTTGCAGCAACCCCAAGGTAACATGATCAAAATTCAGATGCTTGGCAACTGACTCATATATATGACCTTTGTGGTGTCTCAGGGTCACGTGATCAGCTTTTGTGACCTTTTGACAGGCAAAGTCCATGGGGAAGTCTGGTTCACTTAACAACTCCATTACTAGCTATAGTGATTCACTTAATAACCGTGCAAGAAAGATTGTAAAATGGGGAAAACTCACTTAACAATTATCTCACTTAGCTACAGAAATTTTGGACTCAATTATGGTTGTAAGTCAAGGATTACCTGTACTGCACTATTGTACATTAAGCAACCTTTTACCACATCAGGCATCAAATTTTTTAACTCGTCATTTGTGATTACAGGTAAGTAGGGCTACAGCCAAAATAGTAAAAAAAATTGCAATTTCTTATTGGAATCAGTTCCCTTATTTTTGTCACTTTCTGCTCTTTTCGTCCCAAGTAGCAGGCTTCAGGTAACACAGAGATATATTTGTTCACAGTTGTATTAGAGAAATTGCATGGATTGTAAGAGAACTTCTTTGAAAAGAATCATTGGTATAGTTTCTATGCAGAGTAACTGTATTATAGAATTTATCAGAATGGAAAATGCCCAAGCATCATTTGTATTGAATCCTATTGGACAAAGGTCGAGATATTGTTAAAATCAAAGTGTTAATAATGTTCAAATTAAACTATTATAATTAAATCACAATGAATGCAGCAAACAATCAATTAGATTGCCAATAATTATTTTTAGTGCAATGGACATATAAACTAGTAAGACCTTAGCTGGAAGGAACCTTGTTTTGCCTTTCATGATGAGTAGTGGGTTTGGATCACATGTACATAATCCTATTTTAAAAAAATCCCATTGATATACATAGGACCACAGATAGAAATACTAAAGAAAGAAATCTGCACTAAGTACTACGGAAGAATGTTAAGTCTCCTTTCGTTTCTTCCCCAACTTTTCAATCTATTTTATCAGGTTGCTATGAGATATCATATATGCACAGTCTTGCAGTAAACAAGGCATCTTGGGTTCTGAAAGTAGTAGCAATTGCTCCAGTAGCATCACTAAAATGATTTTAGGACCAAGCATTGAAGTTTCCCATTGGGGATGTCACATTAGCCCAGGAAATGGGTAGTTTTGAGAAAACATGGAACATATACAGTATATCACAGGAGTGAGTACACCACCTCACATTTTGTAAATATTTAAGTATATCTTTTCATGTGACAACACTCAAGAAATGACACTTGGCTGCAATGTAAAGTAGTGAGTATACAGCTTGTATAACAGTGTAAATGTGCTGTCCCCTCAAAATAATGCAACATTAGCCATTAATGTCTAAACTGCTGGCAACAAAAGTGAGTACACCCCTAATTGTACTCCAAATGGGGCCCAAATAGCTGTTTTCCCTCCCTGGTGTCATGTGACTCATTAGTGGTACAAGGTCTCAGATGTGAAGGGGGAGCAGGTGTGTTAAATTTGATGTTATCGCTCTCACTCTCATATACTGGTCACTGGAAGTTCAAGATGGCACCTCGTGGCAATGAATTCTCTGAGGACCTGAAAAAATGAATTGTTGCTCTATATAGAGGTGGCCTAGGCGATAAGAAGATTGCCAAAACCCTGAGCTGCAGCCAAGACCATACAGCAGTTTAATAGGGCAGGTTCCACTCAGAACAGGCCTCACCATGGTTGACCAAAGAAGTTGAGTGCTCGTGTTCAGAGTCATATCCATAGGTTGGCTTTGGGAAACAGACATGAGTGTTACCAGCATTGCTGCAAAGGTTGAGGGGGGGGGCATCAGCCTGTCAATACTCGGACCATACACCACATGCTGCATCAAATTGGTCTTCAGGGCTGTTGTCCCAGAAGAAAGCCTCTTCTAAAGATGATGCACAAGAAAGCCCACAAACAGTTTGCTGCAGACAAGCAGACCAAGGACATGGATTTCTGGAACCATGTCCTGTGGTCCAATGAGACCAAGATAAACTTATTTGGTTCAGATGGTGTCAAGCGTGTGTGGCGACAACCAGATGAGGAGTACAAAAACAAGTGTGTCTTGCCTACAGTCAAGCATGGTGGTGGGAATGTCATTGTCTGGGGCTATATAAATGCTGCCAGCACTGGGGAGCTATAGTTGAGGGAACCATGAACGCCAACATGTACTGTGACATACTGAAGCAGAGCATGCTCCCCTCCCTTCGGAGACTGGGTTGCAGGGCAATATTCCAACATGATAATAATCCCAAACACATCTCCAAAATGACCACTGCCTTGCTAAAGAAGCTGAAGGTAAAGGTGATGGACTGGCCAAGCATGTCTTCAGACCTAAACCCTACTGAGCATCTGTGGGGCATCCTTAATGAAAGGTGGAGGTGCGCAAGGTCTCTAACATCCACCAGTTTTGTGATGTCATCATGGAGGAGTGGAAGAGTACTCCAATGGCAACCTGTGAAGCTCTGATGAACTCTATGCCCAAGAGGGTTAAGGCAGTGCTGGAAAATAATGGTTGGTAAAATGTTGACACTTTGGGTCCCATTTGGACATTTAGACATTATCACTTAGGGGGTGTACTCACTTTTGTTACCAGCAGTTTAGGCTGCATATTGCGTTATTTTAGGGAACAGCAGATTTACACTGTTATACAAGATGTATGCTTTACATTGTAACCAAGTGTCATTTCTTCAGTGTTGTCACATGAAAATATATACTTAAATATTTTCAAAATGTGATGAGGGGGTATACTCCTGTGATATACTGTAAATAGAAATTTTTATTAATCATAATATTTTACTGATTTTTACTAATCATAATATTTACTATTACACATAGATAGTATTACTTTAAAAGAATGGCAACTTTACTATTTTGTGGCTCATCGCTGGGCTTGTTAGCTGAAAAGGAGGCAGCCGAGGTTACTAGCTCAAAGGCCTTGAAACGATGATGAGTACCACCCATTATAGTTGGCACTATTAAAGTAAATCCATAGGGAGCCCTTTACCTTTTTAACTTTACTTTTCATTAAACTCTCAATTTGCAAATATCACTATTTCAAAACTAAGTTCAAGTGATAATGGGCAAAGTATTAAAATTTTGAAGTATACAATTACTTCAAAAAGTTAAATTTCATTTTAATTTTATTTTCAAAGCTCTCCAACGAACAAAACAAAATTATATGCATACAGAGAAATATTAAGCAGCATAGCACCATTAAACAATAACAGATCAGAACTGTTTCCTGACTGCCATCTAGCGTCAAAACACTTTTATCTTCTTAAATCAAGTATAAAAGAACATATTTATTCATTTAGAAATACTATCTTTTTCTCACAAAACTAAACAGCAGTCTTCAAAAGCTACAAAATTTCTTCCCAAATGAATTTCATATTTTTCCAATTATAATTTCATTTTAAAAAAGCAGTTGTTTTAATGTTCTTAGCAATTAAATATTTTATGGGAATAGATGCAAAATCCTATAAACTCAGATTTATATAATTTTAAAAGTCTTTTCCATTTTTATACTACAGAGCAGTTGGGGAGTGTGAATGTTCTTTTTAAAAAAATATCACAAAGTTATACCATGTATAATGTTGTATCTTATTTATTTGATTAGGACTATACCAAGTTTTCTTTCAGGAGACCCAAGCAATATTTAACATTTTTTCCTTCATTTTTTTCTCCAGCAGCAAAGCTGTGTAGGAGGTTTAGTTGAAAAAAGAACTGGCTCAGTAAGTACCTTTTGAAAAATGTTTTTGGAAACAAGAAGAGTAAAACCACAAGTCACAATGATTACACTTACAAAATCAAGCCAGATTTCAAACTCTATACCAAACCATATTCTATGAGTTTCTGAGATTATATAAAAATAATAACCTTCAGAATTTCATTAACATTCTTTAACAAAAAGGCAGTCCTTAGAAAAACAAATTAACATTTCAACAGAAACACAAGATATAAACCATGGAAAAAAAACATTAAATTCAGTGACATTTTGGAAAACTATTGTAAAATAGTTAATTTCTAAGAATGAAAGAAATAATTAAACATTGCAAGTTTTGTTTGGAATAATTTTTTGCTTATCTAGAGGACTTTTTCAACTAGTTAATATTTAGTGTACTTTTCCCATGAAAATTAAGATAACACTGTTGAAAAGAAAAAAAGTATTACATTGACAAATAATATTGAAATGGATACAAACAATAATTTTGAACCTTGGTGGCACAATGGTTAGAATGCAGTATTGCAGTAAGGCTGAGTCATCTTATGAGGCTGAGTCATCTTATGGCTGAGTCAGTATTGCAGTAAGGCTGAGTCATCTTGAGCCCCATCTCCCCATCTATGGACAGAGAGTTTGATCCTGATGGGGCTCAAGATGACTCAGCCTTCCATCCTTCCGAGGTCAGTAAAATGATGAGCCAGATTGTTGTTGGCAATATACTGACTTTGTAAAGCACTCAGAGAATGCTATAAGCCTGTGATGGTGAACCTATGGCACAGGTGCCACAGGTGGCACTCAGACCCATCTTGCTAGGCACACAAGCTGTTGGCCAACTTACCTCCAGCTGAGCACACACATGCAATTGCACATGCATGCATGCGTGATTGCAGAGACACAGCTGATCTTTGGAGCTCTCCTGCGCATGCACATGTGATTGCTTATGTGTGTGTGAATGCCTGCAGGTAGCACACGTGCATTGCACATGCAAAAGCTGCATACATGTGCAGATGGTGCGGTTGCACATGCAGTGCACATGGAGGAGCCGCACACAAGTGCAGATGGCACACGCAAAGTATGTACTTTTCGGCATTCGGTAAATAAAAGGTTCGCCACTATTGCTATAAGCACTATGGAGCAGTATATATAATTCTAAGTATTATTACTATTACCAATTTTCTCTGGCTTATTATGCTCTATGCTTTTCATGCTACATTCCCATTTTATACATCCTAATTATGTTAGGATTATTAATAGAAGTATTATTGTTATTCAATAGAATAGATCAAAAATAATGTTACAATAGTTGATTTTGAAAAATTTTGATATTAGTTTCAGATATCAATGGGTCCATATCCAATTCACTATTTCAGAAAATATAACATGTAATTATTTTCTTTAGGAATAATAACATATTGATTTATTGGTTAAGTACATTCTTCTTTTATACCCCTAAAACATTGAACTGAGATGCTTCAGTTACCATTACAATTCCTAATAAAGTGTAAAAGTGCATTTTGGTTTCTTCACAAAAGAGATGCCAAAATGGGATGCGAAAAGCAGTATGAAAAGCATCACTGTTAAAAAACTCCCAGAACTAAATGTCTTGAAAAGAGATAATATAGGAATTGTGATATTTCTAGACTGGCAGAATATAAAAATTGAGGGAGAGGGGTGAGAATTCAGAAGGAAAGAAGTAAATAGGTGACACAAAAGCCATGATCTCCCTTGTTAAAGTTAATGTATAAAGTATCTATGGCAGGGGTGGGGAACCTTGGCTCTTTCATGACTCATGGACTTCAACTCCCAGAATTCCTGAGCCAGCCATTTTAAGCT
>JAEANM010023459.1:0-11365 GCA_017656035.1 Myanophis thanlyinensis
TATCTATGGTATTTATCTATCATCTATCTAATTTTTCTCCCACCTTTACAATTTTTACAACTAACCCAAGGCGATGAACATATCCAGCACACCACCTTCCTCCTGTTTTCCTATAACAGCCCCATGAGGTGGGTTGGGCTAAGAGTGAGTGATTGACCCAAAATCACCCATCTGGCTTACCTGGCTAAAATGGGACTTAAGCTCACAGTCTCCCACTTTCAAGCTTGATGGCTTAATCATTAGGTCAAACTGAAACATTTCAGCATGCTAACTTCCCTTTCCCCATTTCAATTTTAGAACCTTTCAAAAAGATTGGATGGGTATCCTAAGAGGATTTCATGAATATTACACTAGGGGTTTTCAAATTATGAGAAAGCCATATTTGGAGTAATCATGTTTTCTTCCTCTCCCCAAGATTGAACATTTTACTATCCCTTGCCCCACCGGAACATATTAATTCAGCATTTATGGTGAACTTCTTGTTATTTCATTAAGATATAAAATCTGATCAAACTGAATCCCTGTGTTCTAACCAAACCAGTCACTTTCTGAAAGGACCAATGGATAGCAGGCTTGACTATTGTGCTGAGTCAGGGACTTTCAGCTTATAGCAAGAAGAGCAGTAATAGAGAGAATGAGAATCTATCTGGGGGGAATCAGAAATACCTTTAAACCTGTCCAGTTTCTTCATATATATGAGTTGTCAAGGAGCTGATGAGTTAATTGTTACACTTTTTCTTTTAGGAAATACAACCATGGAGTTAGACCATGCTGTCCTAGCGGTAGGTTATGGAGACCTCCAGGGGGAACCCTACTGGCTCATCAAGAACTCTTGGTCTACATATTGGGGCAATGATGGCTACATACTCATGTCCATGAAGGACAACAACTGTGGAGTGGCTTCTAGTGGCACCTATCCAATCCTGGCCTAACAACAGTGGCTGCCAAGTTGAGCAAAAGGCACCTGGTTGTATTGTATTAGAAGATGCCATAGCAAAAGGTCCCCATTTTACAGATCACTGATCTTCATGCTGCAAAAAGCTATTGCATTGCAAGGCAGAAGCTGAAATTTGAACATGTGTCTGTCTGTCCTATTCTTAACCTACCATCTCCCCCACCCCCAGCTTTTTAAATCTAGGTGATATTGAGACCACTGTACAGTGGGTAATACAACCATTCACATACTTCAATTTCAAATTTATTGGTCACATACAGAGTCATACATGGTATGATATGCAATGAAATGCTTACGCAACCGCGGGTAAGTTAGGTAGGAAGGGAGAGGGGGGGTTAGAAAACTAGTTAAGGGTAGTTTAAGGGTAGTTGGGAAGGTGGGAGTTCTTACTTGTGTAAGATCACATCCATTCTGACTACTGGGATAGAAAATGGGAGGGAAAACATGTTGAATCATCATAATTTCCATTTCTGAGAACATAATAGACTTCATGTAGCAAACAAACGTATTTAGATGGAATTGAGTTATTTACATTGCTAATGATTCTGGAATAAAATTGTTAAGATAACATGGCTATTATGCAAAAAGCTGGTAATTCTCCATCAGTTCTAGAATGCAGCAGCTTTATTTTTCTTAGTAACTTTGCATTTTAATGAAAACAACCAGAAGGTCCTTTACAAGTACCATTACATAGATTTAATGACGATGCTGATGTTGTGTTAGCCTTGCCACTGTGGTTTGTAAACTATGATGATTTGGCACCTTGCAAACTTATCCCATTATGGCCATTTATAAACAAATAATAGTGTAATATCTGAAGGCAATCAATAAAAAAACTTGAATTACATGGCTGGATCTTCTTTTTCTTAAGAAATATGCAGCTCATAACATAAAATTTGACCCTAAGATCCGGAATTTATGCTTGAATTCATGTTTTGCAATAAATAGTGACTATGTCCAAGGGATATGTTAAGTAATATGTTCAGTTGGGGGTGGACTAGAGGATCTCTAGGTTCCCTTCCGCGATTGTGATTCGGTCCGCGTTGCTTCTTTCGACGCAACACAAGATTTTGTTCCTTTCGAGGCAGAAATCCTCCCATTATTCCGGCATCTCGCCTTGAACGAGGCACTCTACCCTCATTTTTTGCCTGCTTTCTATTGTGAAAGGTTCGTCGCGCGGGTCATCTGACGCGCTATCTCCTCCCTCACCGCCATCCCGGATGGCGCCCTCCCGTGACGTCAGAGCCCAGCTCCTGTTGTTGTTGGGTTTTTTTTTTCCCCTCGCTGCTTCCCCAAACAACCCAAGGCGGCCCCGCCTCCCTCTTCTTGAGTGACGTCTCGGGTGACTCAATGAATCTCAAGAGAAGCGGCAAAGCGCCCGCCTCACGACGGCTGAACGGCGTGGGCGTTAGCCAATGACGTCGAGAGGAGGGAAAGGAACACCGCGTCGGGTTGGCAGAAGGCTCCTCCGGTCGGGGAAGGCGGCGGAATGGCGGCGCTTTACGCTTGCACCAAGTGCCACCAACGGTTCCCCTTCGAGGCGCTCAGCCAGGGGCAGCAGCTCTGTAAGGTCAGGCCCGGGTGTGGGATCGGGTGAGCCGGGGGTGGAAGGGGGGAAGACGGAGGAGGCGGAGTGGCGTCGGGTTGGTAAGCAGAAGCCATGAATTTGAATCGTAGGTTCGATTCCCACCCTCGAGATCCATCCCGGCCAGCTCCGGAGTGAGGCTGAGGGCTCTCGGGATTGCGGCTGCCGTTGCCCGCCTTGAATTTTGAAACAAAACAGCTCGGTGGCTTCCTTCACAGGGTTAATTGGGCGAAAATGTGTATCCGAAGAGGTGACTTGGGGCCAGTCGTCCCCCCTCCCTCCCTCCCTCTCTCTCTCAACCCAGTCCACCTCACAGGGTTGTTGTTGTTGTTCTGGGCCAAATAGAGTTATTGGGTAGGTCGCCCACCTGGTAGCCAGCTGGCAGATTTTGGGGTCAGCCCCTCTGAGCTCCGCTTCTGTATTCCCCACAATAACAATCCTGTGAGGTCCCAGGAGTGTTGTTGTGGGGAATACAGAAGATGTTAGGTATGTTCCGTTGGAAGTTAACACCCACTCCCCTCCTAGGAAAATGAAAAAATATTAAAAGGCAGAATATTTCCCCTAAAAGAGAAATAGAAAAAAAAAAAAACGAAATAGAAATCTTAAAGACAAAAACTCAGCTCCAGCCCCCTGCCCCCACCAGCAGATCCTTATTTTGGAAGACAATAGACTGAGCTGGCTTTATTTGCAACATAAAAGGCTCTTAGCCCCAGGGTGGGATTGCCCAACTCTCCACATGGCCCCTTGGAAGATTACATCACTCAGCAAGATTCAACCAAGCTTGGGACTCAAAAGAAAACCTATAAAGTTACCCCTGCATGGCACCATGGGAGTCTAACAACCAATCAGAACACAAGTTCAAATTCAAATCCCAACAGGGCATAAAACCCAGGGGCTCTCAGCATCTCTCCCCTTTTTCACCCAGGAATTCAAGCCATGAGGTCCTGCTCCAGCTCCATCAATAAAACCATCCTTCCAAGCAGCCTCCATGTTTCCAGTGTCTTTCTCCTCACTTGGAACTGAACTCATGGATATTTCTTCTAACAGTTCGCTGCCTTGAGCACAGGCATACACATATCTCAAGGCAACGAACATACCTAACACCTCCTGTATGTATGTATATGTGTGTGTATGTATATATTTCTCCAAAAAGACAACCCACCTTGAAAAGAAGCCCTATCAGGTGTTTGAGTGCATGCAATGAAATTAAGCCCCACCTACAAAATTACCTTCCAAAATGGAGCGAGGCACACAGGTAAAAAATAAGCTAGGGTGGGGATGAGGGTCAGAGCTCCCCTATTTACCAGGCCTTGCACAACCTGACATCTGCCTCGCTTTCTTCTGTGGCTGCTGCTTCTGTGGCCACTTGCTGCCATTAGCACACATCGCCCCGGCCTTCATTTCGCCTTCAGTTGCCTTCCAGAAAGCCCTCTGCAGCCGATAATAGAGCTCTAGGGAGATCTGGAGCTCTGTTATAGGCTGCAGAGAGCTTTCAGGAAGGCAAAACAGAGGCCAGGGTGATGCGTGCGAGTGGTGGAAAGCAGCTGCAGAAGAAGTGGGCCAACAGTGGGGCTGTCGATGCCACTGCTGTGAAGTGAGTCAATAATTAGAACCCTCCAAAAATGAGGCCTAGCCATTTTTGGGGTGGGGGTCAAAATAAGACCCAGCCTTCTTTTTGGAGAAATACACACACATCTCAAGGTAGCGAACATACCTAACACCTCCTGTATTCCCCGCAACAACAATCCTGTGAGGTAGGCTGAGTTCAGAGGGGCTGACCCCAAAATCTGCCAGTTGGCTTTCATTTCAGAACTAGAACTCATGGTCTCCTGGTTTCTAGACCAGCATCCTCACCTGTCTCTCCAGTAAAAGCAAGACAATTTTTTTTTTAATCATTGGGATCCTGAAGGAAGAATGAAATAGTTCTATAAGGGTGTGTATGTATGTATGAAGGTATTTATTATATATGTATCTATGTATTTTATTTATTTATTGCCTCTGTATCTTGCCTATTCAAGAAATCCATTAAATTTTAATTCACCTTCAGCCAAGCATTAAAAAATAAAATCAGGAGACCATAAATGTGGTTTGTCCCCATTTCATCCACACAACTGCCTTTTTGTAGGATAAAGTTAAGAAAATATAACTTTATTTAGTAAAATTTTAAAAGTTAGTAAAATTCATCTTACTTAATTATTTCAGTTCCAGCTCCAAGCTTCATAGTAGTGACATTTAGGCAAACGCATTTAATCTGGTTGTTGATTTAATCCTGTTCTGTTTGTATAGGACACTAAATGCTGAAAAATCAATAACACTAATCAACTTCAATACATTGTATCAGTGACCTGAAAATCAGGAGTTTGGTAACATCTTTTCTGATACAGTATCAGATTTTATTAAAAGGCAGAAGCTTTTCCCAGCTGCATTTGATGATGAAAGCTTTTGCCTTTACATAAAATGTGTAAATCGGAAAAGGTGCTATTGATTCCTTCTGATTTTTCTTTGATGACATAGATTAATACAACTCCCCATCTGAACTGGTTTAGTGTGACCTGCTAAGTGTATTGTGTAAACATGACCAGTGAGTGGAGACTATAGTCAGCCTCTACGATTGGCTAATGTGATTCTGGTCACATCAGCCTTCTCCACTACTGCCCTTCCCTTATACCTGCTAACTACATTTTGGAGAGCTGAAATCCAGCATGTTTAGAGGGCATCAGGTTTAGAAAAGCTGTATGGAACTGCACTGAAATTTACCTTAAATTTAACATTTCTTGTCCACCACTCACAATGGCTTGTAGATTTGTACTGTACACACCTAGCTAATTATAGTTGATTCAACAAATCCTGGTTAATGAAAGCATGATTTTATGATATGTGAAATCAGCTTCATATGACTACTATGCTATACTGGTTCCCCAGGTTTCATATCTAAGGAGGAAATGTATTGAAAAGGAGAAGAGTTGTGTCATGAAACTAAGGCCAGTGTCCCAATCCTGATTTCTAATATTTTCTAGACTAGAGCATGGATGTCAAACTCGCGGCAGGCATCATGTTGCCATCATGTGATGTATCGTGATATCTTTTTCCCTTCACAGAGCTGGGGTGGGCATGGCTTGCATATGACTCATCCAGCCCATGGGCCCCCAGTTTGACATCCTTGTTCTATCTAGAGCCATCCAACCATCATCCACCCATATAATAAGCAGGAAGATAGAATTGTTTAAAAAAAAACAAAAAAAAACCCCACCTTAATTGTGTTAAATAGCAATACTAGTGAGAAAATGGGCATCAGAATTCAATAGTATGTGTACCTAGGAATAAATTCCACTGATTTCAACAATGCTTATTTCTAAGGGGGAAAAATGATTCTTTGAGCCATGAATGATGAGAAATGTACCTTGGAAAGATCATTTGGAACTGAATAAACAGATGCTTTGTGCTTTTAACCCTATGAACATTTAACAGTTTAGCTATTTCCCCCTTCATGCATGTATTGTTCATTAGCCACTGATTTAATTAAGTTGTGTATCTAGCAAAATAAATTCTGAATGGTGCTTGTTAAGTTAGATTTGAGGTATAGTCATTGCGAGTTATTACCTTTTTGTATACCATCCTTGTACTAAATTGTTCCAGTTTGAAACTGGTGTACAATAAAGTCTATGCAGTAATAAGATGTATGCAATAAAATTAATACTGTAGATAAGTATCCTGCAGAGGTTGAAACCAGTTAGATAACAATAAGAAGGACAATAATATCTCTTGTTCTGTATTAAATTAGATTGGAGGAAAAAGGCTCCAGGAGGGCAATTTAAGGATGGAGAAAATGTTGATTAGAGGGAAGATTACTATTTCAGAATCCTTGTGTACAAAATGGGATTTTAAATGAACCATTAAATTGCATTGGATATTATTATGTTATGTTGATACAGTGATTTGTTTGCTCTTTGTACTCTTGCTTAGAGTTTGATGCAGCTTTCTGTGCTATGTGATACCTTGTGAAGTTTAGATTAAATGTCTGGTTTCTTCTAAAGTATTGATTATTGTCAGGAGCAGCTCAGCTCTATAAGAACCATAAATTTCAGTATAAAGTGCTGTGGTCATAACTGCTTTTTGGAGAGAACCCTTGTTATTACTCTTAACAGCTGAATTCAAGCAATCCATTGATTTGAGATGTATGGGACATACGTAATGTATGCTATTTACAGTAAAATTTCCTTGGTTCCGCTGATGCTTTTCTCTGGGAGTTTGTATGCATTTCTTGTATGCATTTTAATTAAATTAAATTAAATTAAAATTAAATTAGTCTTTTTAACACATTATTTCTTCTTCAGGAATGTCGAATTGCACACCCAATGGTTAAATGTACCTACTGTAGAACTGAATTCCAGCAGGAGAGGTAAATGTTGCATATGATAAAATATTAAGAAGTAGCAACATGGAATGACTGATGTTTTCCACACGAAAACTTTTTACAGTGTTTTGTTCTTTTATTTCCAGTGTATTTTGAATATCAGTAAATTGTTCAAAATGCTTTGTTAAATGTTCAGCCAGGCAGAAAAACAGATACTTTACACTAGTTTTCTAAATTATGCTTGTAGCAGTTTAGAAATAAATTCTGCTGAAAGAGATAGCACTTCCAAGAGAGGAATTATAGAAAGTACTGCTTGTCTTCTATCCATGTGTGGGTAGCTGTTATGAAAAAAATTAAATCAAAATACTTCCTTCGCCATTGCAGCTCTAACACTAGTCACAACTCTAGAACAACTCATCACTTGCACCAATAGCTCCCTGTGATGCTGTTAGTGCCAGCTCCAACTTTATGGAAGTGTGCCACTAGCATTGGCAGTAACTTCAGGATTGGGATTCCCATGTATACTGCTGCATCCACAATGAAGTCAGATGGGAATTTTTTATGGCAGCTCTGTACATTAAATATGCCAAATTGCTATTGTGGTTTGGATTCCAGATTTTGGCCAGAAGGGAATTAATATCCACCATATCTATATACTTGAATTGTACGAACAATTGCAGTCAGCAAGGTTACAGTAGTAATTTGTAAACTTTTATTTTAAAACCTGTACATCAGTCCATCTCTTAAAATAAGAGACAATAGAAATAAAAAAATGAAATATTCCAAGGCATTTGAACACAAACAGGTATTACAAGAATTCCATCATTTGACATCTGAAACCCAGTTACAAAAAATAGTTTTCCAAGGAAAAAGAAGGGGAAAAATCAAAATAATCCATGTACAATGTGGTCATTTGCTAGAGATCACTGGTGAACAAAGACCTGGCTGCAGACTGGCTGCTTTCAGTGCATATTTATGAATCAGCTCATTGATTTTATGAATGTAATCTGAATTTTTGGCATAATCACACCTAGAAATAACACCTTTCCCAAATCTTTGATCCTTTGGCTCTGTAGCAAGCAGGTCAGTCTCTATCATAATTCAGTTTGCAGATCTGTTTAGATTTCCTTTTGAGCTTCTCAACGAGGACATGATGCCTTAAAAATAAAATGCCTTAATATCTCATTAACTTGAGAGGCTGCATCATTGATTGTTCTAGTCTAGTCTAGTATAATGACAGAAATGGTGCCTTTTGCCTCTGCAGAATTTCAAGTTTTTTTTCTGCCCCCCAATACTGTTTGATAGGAACTCAACCTCCTTCTCTGGTGGAGCACGCTATCGCATTCCCAGGAATGACAGCACACATTTTGTAGTCTCCCTCTTGAAATAAATAAATAAATACATACACAGTGTAGCTGCTGCTGCTGCAAAATGGAGAGCATGGGGAACAGGATCAAAAACAGTGTAGCCAAGAGCCCATTAGCTGCCGAAATCCTACTTATTGTAACTCATCTGGAACATTCACTTAGCTCACCCATTTACACCTCTTAAAGCAGCTACATCTTTTTCTGCAGTTGCAGTTACTCAATCCCAAGAGAATGATGCAGCAGCTTTTAAGGGATTGCAAACATGCTAAATTTGCACTCCCTGTAGGTCTTAAAACATCCTTTGGAGACAGAATCTGAATAGCTGTGGCCCTCAGCCACATTGTCCAGTTTCATTTTTTTATATACTCTCTTTTTTTTCTTTTGCTAGTAAAACCAATACAATATGCAAGAAGTGTGCTCAGAATGTGAAACTTTATGGGACGGTATGTATCCAATCCCCTCCCCCTTCAATTGGGAATGGGTACTGATAGTATAAAATTATCGCTAATTATAGAAGTAGCAATAAAGCTGTAGCAGAGAAAAAGTCATTCATAGAAATGTATATTATTAAAAATTGCTATTAAATTTGTATGCAGCCTAACTCCCAACAAATTAAGGATTAGCTGAAATGGGTTGATAGTCTGGCAGTGCAATGTTTCTCAACCTCAGCTACTTTTAAGATATCTGGATTTCAACTCCCAGGATTCCCTTAGGTGGAATGCTGACTGGGAATCCTGGGAGTTGTAATCCACAAATTTCAAAGTTGCTGAAACTGAAAAATACAGTGATAGTAGAACACTTAGTGAATTCTGGTAAATCACTGTAGTTCATGTAACTTGTCCTGAGAGTTGCTCAGAATTACTGATTGCTGATACATGTTTTCCAACACTGGCTTAGTATCTGATAAACAAATGAGGTTGTCACAAAGAATGTCTTCATGTTAGGCATTTGAGCATTAATTGAAGTTACATTCTTAAGTACATTTGTTACATTTCAAGTACCGCCCTAAAGATTTTAAAATGCGCATTTTGGCTTTGTAAGTTTGAAACACTTTTAAATACTTAAGCTGTGTGAGGCTATAATACTGTTTTCAGATGTAAGAGGATTATTTTCCATGGTCCATCAAAGAAAAGTAACAATTATAGAGAAGTTAAATGCGTGTCATTATCAGTTACACACACACACACACACACCTTTTACTCAGTTATTTCATTGAAAAAAGCTTGGAATGCATGGTTGGGAGCATTTGAGCAGATGACTGCTTGTATATGTTCCAAAGTGATGCTAATCCCTTTGTTGTTTCGTCTTCTTTATTATTTAAGCCAAAGCCATGCCAGTACTGCAATATAATTGCAGCATTTATTGGCAACAAGTGCCAGCGATGTACGAACTCGCAGAAGAAATATGGGCCACCTCATTCATGCGAACAGTGTAAGCAACAGTGTGCCTTTGACAGGAAGGATGATCGGAAAAAAGTGAGTATCTGTATATATCCGTTTCAGGTAGTCTCAACTTGTTCGTTTAATGACCGTTCAAAATTACAGCAGCACTGAAAAAAGTAACTTGTGACCATTTTTCACACTTATGCCCATTGCACCATCCCCACGGTCACATGGTCAAAATTCAAGTGCTTAAGACAACTGGTTCATATTTATGACTGTTGCAATGTCCCGGGGTCATGTGATCACCTTTTCCAACCTTCTGACAAGCAAAGTCAATGGGGAAGCCAGATTCACTTAACAACCGGGTTAATAATTTATCAGTGATTCATTTAAGAACTATGCAAGAAAGGTCATAAAATGGGGCAAAACTCATTTAATAAATGTTTCACTTAGCAAGAGAAATTTGGGTCTCAATTGTGGTTGTAGATCAAGGACTACCTGAATAGAAAGGATACTCTACTATATATGTAGACCTGAACCACATAATCATTTATTGTACCTGCCAGTATTCTGGTAGCAGCTGACTTTGGTGCTAGCCATTATTCCTAGCTGCACGTCAGTCATTAAGACAGCACTGAAACCATGAATAACAAATTTTACAGCTTTTGCAGGAAAAAAACCTGTATAAGTTAAACATTACTTTTTTTCCCAATCGGGTGTGAGTTGAATAAAATATAATTTTCATTGGCGGGAATTGAAGAGGTGGTCTGTATTACACTTTTTTTTTTTAATTCATTGGGTTTCAGACTGGGATGATTGTTATTGAGAAAGATGGATGAGCCTATTTCTGATTCCTGTTGGGTTCACATGCCTCTTCCATCCTGTTTTGGCAACATTTTTCAATTGTTTAAACCACATTAAAGTTTGCATTCATGTTTTCTCTGAAATGACCTTTTGATGCACATTTCTAAGCTGCAAACTACATTTTATACAACACAATACTACCATATGCAGCTTGGTTCCTATTTGTATATGAATCTGTTGACCAAATCTATTAATAAGAACCCATTTCTCTGTTGTTTTCTTTTCCTTGTTTTCAGGTAGATGGGAAGTTACTCTGCTGGCTTTGCACACTCTCCTATAAGCGAGTGTTACAGAAAACCAAAGAGCAGCGTAAACATTTAAACACCTCCTCTCGGATATGCTTGCCAGAAAAGGAGCAATATGGCCAACTTAACTGTGGCAGCCACTACAACAGGTATCTTTGCTTTGCACGCTGTCTTCTAGCTGATAATTCTTGTTTTAATTCAGTGATCTTGTTGACATATACTAAGCCAAGGTTAGTTTAAGTATACCTAGTCTTCATTTAATAATGGTAATTGTTACTGAAACCTCTATTGCTAAATGATGTGGTTGTAAAGTACAACATAATTTGACCATAGCAACAGTTCCACTTACCATTGTTAAGCAAATACTATGGGGTAAGTTTTGACACAACATCACACCATTCATGAACTCCTGCCAGCTTCCCCCTAGCACTGATGGATGATGGCTAGTTTGGGTAATGAATCTGAGGGACTTCAGACTACCACCAAAGATGCTTAGGAACTTCTGTTCCTGCACTGTAGAGAGCATCCTGACGGGCAATATCACAACCTGGTTTGGGAACAGTACCATGCAAAACAGACAAGCACTACAGAGGGTGATACGCTCAGCTGAGCG
>JAEANM010023460.1:0-11365 GCA_017656035.1 Myanophis thanlyinensis
GTCACAGCTTACATACAGACTGCCGTTAAATATGTCTTACCAGTCATTAGACATTCCTTTCAGTCACCTTGGGAGTTCTACCTTGTCTATCTCACTCCAAAAAAACTTTTGTTCAGAAGTATTAAACTCCCACAGAGCAGTGTCAGCTTGGGGCCATTACTGTAGGAAGTGACAGAAAACACCAAACTGTCACTCATTAAGGATCTGGTTTTTCCAGAGTTGATGCAAGTCAGCCTTAACCCCCCCAAACGAATCATGATTTATTTAATATATTTGCTTCTACAAGTGTCAACTCATCAGCTTAAAATGTTTCTCCTTTAACTCTATTGAGGCCTGTACAGCAAGTTGCTTTTGAAACTTTTTTTTTCTTTTTGTTGCTCTAAGGCTTAGTAATTAAAACAGAATAGAAAACAGTGAAGATTTTGCTCCATTGCTGCATTTAGTAGCCCTTGGTTTAATAATTATATGTACTGTACAAAGCATTCCTATTAAAATTAGAACTGGACACGCTTGGGAAAAGACCACCTAGTGAGTGAGTTACTTTTATGCCAGGCTCCTAAATCCGGGGCAAGATAAATTATCAGTCCATGGACAGATTTAAGGTGAGAAAAACAATTAGGGAAGGAAGGTAGGAGGAAACCCCATTTTCTTCTTAATTATGCTGTGAAGAATTGCTCTAATAGATCCCTATTCCCAACCCACCTGAAGCAAAGCAGTAAAGGTGAGTTGACTTCTGCAGGTGTTCTTACAGCAAGAAATTTTTCTTTCTTTTTCTTTTCCTTTGTGTGTAAAGGCTGGGGGTAGTACAAAAACATTAATATATTCCAAAACATTTTTTTTCCTTCTTCACAAGAACAATGTTAGAATGATTTGTCAAAGATGATCTCATTTTTGGGATTACATTTTAAACTGTGATAGAGATTTCTGTGCCTACGAAAGCAGAATTGTTAAACATTGTTTCAAAAGTATATTTAATATGTGTAATTCTTCCCCCAAGATGAGAAAGAGGAGCTGATCCTCAATTGGCATATTTGGTAGTATAGGATAAGTAGAGTTATGAGTAAGGATTTAGAAGAAACAAAGTGAAAGGAGATAAACAGTATCTGAAATCAATATAGTGATTAATAATAAGCAGAATGGAAAGGAAATTGAAAAGTCACAAATGGGAGAAACAACATTTTTAAAGAAAACATATGTATAGCACACTCAAGAGATGGAATTCATTGTGCCATTGATTTCTGACACAAGACAGGTAGAAGAATTAAGTATCTGAATGTTGGATGAGTAAAGAATGTCTTCACTATCTAAAGAAGATCTTTCAATGGTTGTGCTGCCATTGTCATTCTACCATTTGCGGGGAAAGGAAGTTAATATATTATGAATGAAATAGCAACAGAAGACTTTCACTGCTGATTGTGCCAACGTCATGCTCAATTCTACAGGAACAACTGGTAAAAAGAATTATATACAGAGTCTGAAGGATTCTACAATGCTAGCATTGGGTGAATAAGCTGCCAGTATTCTAGCTATCTTGCTCAGTCTTCAAAATCTGGCAGATAAATTTTAGGATTTATTCCAATAATCTCTTGAGTCCAGCATATTCAATGCTGGAACCAACTACCTGATAACTGTATGGAAGGCTAAATAGGCCCTTTGTGCTGAAGGGAAAACAAATGAGTCAAGGGAGCTTAGTGGGAAGATGAGGGTATTATGATGGTGAAGGGCAAAGGATGGTAGGATACAGAAGGTGGACTGCTTATGGAGATTCTAGTTTCTAATGCAAAATTCAGTGGAGATCAGTCACCAAATTAGTCAATGACTTTATGCAGATGGAGCTTGGAGAATTCTCTAGTTTTTAAAGGTCTGAATCATAATGTAGTATACCTAAAATGCAGCTGCAAAAAAACAAGGAGTGAACTGTACTATGCATGAGAAATAGCCTCACTTAGCCATAATCTTACTACAATAAGGGCAGAAAAACATAATTATTCTGCCTCCCTTATTACATCTGCGGAGAGCCAGCCAGCTTATCTTGGTTAATAAAAAGTCAAGGAATATTTGCAGGCTATTCTGAGGACTATATTAAGTAACTGGCAGATAAAGTCTCTTAGATTTACCCAGTAACTATATAAGTCTTACGGACCTGTTTCTTGAAGTGTGCAGGGTCCTTAAAGCTATGAGCTCAGCCTCCTGAAGACAATGTCCAGGAAGCTGACATATGGTTAGGTCCAGTTGATGGTTAATGCTTCTTTGCAGGAAGAAATGGTGCCACTTTCTTTGAAAGAGCAGTTATACACCCTATCCTTAAGAAGTCATTGCTAGAACCAGCAGAACAGGACAATTTCTGGAGGAGGAGAACAACTTGCACTGGCTTTGGAGGCAATGGATTATCTGGAGCCTTTGCATTCAGAATTAAGACCTGTTATAGCACCGAGACAGCATTCGTTGTTCTTGTTGAATGTCAGATTTGAGATAGAAGTACTACATCCACCACTTGATGTCTCAGTGGCTTTTAATATATTGATTATGGTAGCCTGGTATGGCTCAGGGACTGGGTGCAGAAGGTACAGAATAATTCTCCTTTATCCAATGACAATTTTCAATCCCTGTTGGAAAGTGGGACAAATCACATCTGAGTCCCCTGCTTTCTGCAATCTCTTGGCATTCCATTATCCATATACTTTATTTATTTATGTAAAGAACTTTATGGCTACCTATTCACATAGTAATCCAAATCAATTCACAATGACCAAATAAAACAATAGAATAAAAAATAGAACAAGACTTCCCATCAGATTTCAGACCTAAACAATTAACCTCCTGACTCAACCCATTCTAGCCCAATGCTTGGCAGAAGAACCAATATCTTGATTTTGGGACAGGGAAGCAAAGACCATAATCCCTCCATGTTGCTAGGATTAAGCTGCACCTATCATAGTTTTTGTCCATCTAGACTATATAGCCTCTAAGCAAGCACCTGATTAGCATCATAAATTTGTTTAATAATTACATAAATAATGCATTTACCTAGCATGGGGCACAGATGGATTATTGGCTGCCATCAGAATCTTGATGAAGTATCTGAATCTCATGCTGTTACATGACCTAACCCAGTGGCTTAATATAGATTAAGGCTGTCAAACTCCTGGCTGAATGAGTCATGCACTGGCCATGCCCATACCTGGTTTAGCGAAAGAGAAAACAGTCCCGATACGTCATGTGACAATGCCTTGATGATGTGAATTTGACACCCCTGATATAGAAATTAACTAAGAGAAGAGAGGGACCTGAGCCATGAGGCATCCAACACAAGTCCTAGGGATCTAGGATTGGACCTCTTCTTTCCTAACAACATTGTCGAGTTCAGACCACAAAGGAAGAAGAAACACTCCAATAAAATGCTACTTCCTTTTATATTAATCATTTTATTAAGCTTGTCAAAATATAAAATACAAAAGAAATATGAAAATATTCAGAAAATGAGGGAGAGAAAAGGGAAGTGAAAGAAGTTTAGGGGAAAGGGAAAAAAAAGAAAGAAAAACATTGACTTCCAATTCTTTTTAGCACAGTAGAATAAAATAATATTAAAACCTCAGCTTTCTACTTTTACATACTTAATATGTAAACATATCATAAACATAACCTTTTTGTTGCTCTAAGGCTTAGTAATTAAAACAGAATAGAAAACAGTGAAGATTTTGCTGCATTTAGTAACCCAGTAAACATAACAAACATATATATTCAGATAAACTCAAAGTCAACATTTCATTATTATTTTTTTCCATTTCAAGCCCAAAGTCCAAAACTGGTTTCTAAGTAGAAACGTATTTGGATATATTCTTTTCTTTGAATAAAGCTGTTAAGTTAGTCGTCTCTGCTAGTTCCATCAGTTTTTCAGTATCTTTCTATTTTTGTGCATAAACCGTTCTTGCCGCTATCAACATATATAACAAGCTTCCAGATTTTTTTCAGTTCTTTGTCCATTAAGCCAATGGTCTCTGGTTTAACTTGTTATATTCACTTTTAGAATTCTATATTAAATCATGAATCTTACTGCAGTACTTCTTTGCTTTATCACAAGTCTACCAAATATAGTAAAAAAACCTTCATACTTTACATCTACATTTCCAACTTACATTTCAAATATTTTGATATATCTTTGAGAATGTATTGCATGTTAAATATCAATGATACATAATTAAAAATATTTTAAATCATATACATTTTAATCCACATTTTCTCATTATTTGAGTATTATATTATACCTGTAATTATTTGCCCATTGGATCATTCAGTGCTTCACATATTCATTCTCCATATTCAGTTTCAGTAACACTTTATATATCTTGGAAATAGTGCTACTTCCCAATAGATCCAGTAGGATACCATGGATGATGCTATCAAAAGCTGCCAAGAGATCTAGGAAGGTAGGAGAATACACCTCATTTTTAACAACTACATGATGACAGGGAGTAAAGTAATCAGCAACATTAAGCATGATGTTCTCAATTTGCTGATTATATACAATTATACATTTTTGATCTGGGTTCACCAAGTGATGTCACCAAGATTCTTTCCTAGTATCTGGAGGCTGTGAGAATCCATGCACTGGCTCCTAGTGGGTTTCTGAGTACAATTCAAGGTGCTGGTTGTTACTTTTAAAATGACACATTTCTTACAGAACCATGATTGCCTGATTATTTCTGCTCACCTCAATTAACTAACAAGGTTCATGAGAAATGTCTAGCTTTCTCTGTCACAACCCTATGAAATAGTATCCTCCTGCAGAAATGCAGATAACCTGCACTCAAAATGAGAACCGAAGAGCTAACTCTTATCACAAATCAATAAGGCTATCCTGGATTAGTTATTTGCCCTTGATTGCAAACCTAGTTTATCAGTATATGACCTTTGAATATATGACAAATTACAGGATACCATAGCTTGAAATATTATGAAAACACTACTTGATTTATGTAGCTAGGTCACTGAAATAGTCAAGCTCATTACGCATAATAACTGTTAATATTTTCCAGAAACAGAATATTTGAATGGACACATAGAATCATTGGAATATCACATTTTATATATATGGTGCAGTAGATTAGATAGAAATGCCCTGTTTTGTGCATATTCATAAGAACCTCAAAATGTACTATAAAGGAACAATAACTAAGAGAAATGAAGTGTTATTATATTGAAATAAACAAAACTAAAAGAAATAAAAGAGGTGTGAAATCCCTACAGTAGAAATATAAGCAAGATGCAAATTACATATCCTCTCTGTTCTTTACTCAACTCTCCACTAATAATCAACAGACAATGTGAAACTTTGCCTCCAAACTGAACAAGACTGAAAAGATTTCACAAGTCGGCCTTTTAAATTTAATTGACTGCCATGCATAGGGAAGCTTCAGACTAGGTTAAAGAAATCTTCCCAGGATTTCTATTGTGCCAAAATAATTATACAGGATGCAACCAACAAAAGAAATAATTGCTATTATGGTTTTAAGGGAGAAGTGATGAGGGGGAAATCAAGAGGTTCAATGAAAAATAGATGCGAGCTGGAAAACATATAAACAAAAAAATCTTTTAGCATTATAATTTTAAAAGAAATGACAGTCATATTTTGCAGGTGTGCAGAAAGAACTCTCCGGCATTTCGCCAACTCATGCTCTGGCTCCCATTTCCTTTTGTCAAGAGGTATTTGACTGAAGTCACAATTGTCTTGGGAAAGAAAAGAATGAACTGCTACATGAATAACTTAAGTGAGAGATTGTAAGTAGCATCTTGGCTGCAGCAAGAAAAAGCCAAGCTAATGGATTTGAACACTAAATAACATAGGAAACAAAACACCTAGTCATCAGGATTAAGGCAACAAGCAAAGTAAAAACCTTGAGCTTCTCTGAGGTAAATTGCTTTTACAGGAGAAAAGAGTTATATTTGGAAAAATAATTCTCTCTACATTAAAATGTAAAAGATTTAGGGATCAATTTTAAGCTAAAAGTTCTGCTTTTAAGTAACAGTGATAAGTATGTATGGATAAAATACAAAAAGATGGAAATTTTTATGAAACCTCTCTCCTCTGTATTTCTGCTTCTGGCAATTTCAGAAAAGTACAATCCTGAGAGTTAAATTTACTTTGCTGAAAAAATGTCAGTTTGTCTTTTTATTCATTCTTCTTAAATATAAAAGAAAAACTCTTCTTTTTTTCATAAGAAAAGAAAACTTCGGAGAAAGTTTCATGGGTAAGATAGGGTATATCTGTATTTATTTTAATCATAATGTAGCCAAAGGGTTTATGTGTATATCCTATCGTTTCCCCAGAAGTCTGTATCTTCTCTGGATTTTTACCCTTCAGTTAAATCCCAAGAGAACTAACTGCTCCATCCAACTTTTTTTTTTCAGTTCAGAAGTGTGACCAGCCAGCAAGGATGCTTAGAAATGAAGATACATGATAGAAATTACCGACAGCATCCTCTGCTATCTTGTGACAAGTCATCTTAAGAAGAAGGAGGTGGAAGGGAACATATCTGAAAGAAATTCAAAAACAACTACTAAAGAGAAAAATGAAATTCTTTTCTCCCAATAAACTGGATATAAGATTTAAACATAGTATTATCAGATATTTGGTGAAATTTGTAATATTGGAAGGAATGTTGTAAAAGGAATAATCTCAGTTGCTTTTTATTTAAAATTAGAGTATAAATGAGTGTTACATATGAACCAACCATTATATTCAAGTTATTCTAAACAAATGCATTGCTCAAATTGCAGTTCTTGAAGAGTTGTTTTTACAACTACAAAAGTTTTCATATTTTCATATTACAGAGCAGGTCTAAAATTTGGTCATCTGACTATTTGTAAAAGACTAGAAGAAGAATACTTAGTTTAGCATAGCACTTAAATATATCTATGAAACTATGAAAACTAGTGACCAAATACTACATTTCCATGGTAAATGATCACTGAAACAGATACGTAACTACATTTACGTTTACATTCAAGTTAATGTAAGTGTAACCATTGCAAACAATGCATTTGCCAGCTAGGCTCCAAAAGCTAAGGCAATTTCTCATTTGTGACTTCTTTTTGATCAAGTTAAATGCTATCCTTCAGTCCTTGAGGTAGCAGAAACTACTGCTAGTTTCACTGGCATAATGTTTCCCTTCCTAGTGATAAGTCCTACCCTACCACAGGCAAATGTTGCTGTCCTTATTTAAGGGGGGGAAACAGATCAATTGGTCTCCTTACCATACTACGAGGTTGAGGTTGTGGAAGAGGTAAATTTTGACAAAAAAGTAGACTAGTGGGCTTAGCCATCTGTCAAAACGTGTTCCAATCTTGCACAAATGTTTTGTGTAGGTTCAGTCAAAGAGAGCCCAATTATAAAGGACAATTAGACTCCTTTGTACATGAATTAGCACTATTCCAAGAGATTGCTAAGCATATATTCCAAAACAGGAATGGAGAAAGTTACAAAGTAGATGAAGAACCCTCTCTCCCATTTCATTATGCAAGCCTACTATTCAAGTGGGCCTGTATCTCAAAGTTGGGGGCCATTTTTGTGACCTGAAGAATACAGCGGGATAATTGGAATGAACTGAACTTTCCTGCTGATAAAATAGAAGGGCCTTGGAAGACAGTGTCAAAAGATTGCAGTGGTAGAGAGCTGTCTGCACATTCAAAAGTGGTCAATAGTGTTGACCAGATAGGTCATCCAACAGTCACCAAAAGCTGAGAGGTCAGTGAAGCAAGTCCCATTGTTTCTGTGGCAAAATCTGTGGTGTAATAACAAAGGAAACATTTTATAAAATGAGTATGATAAAGATAACTTTAAGGCTGTCTCAGTATAGGGAAGGGATGAAATGACAATAACATGAAAATGTTGCAGAAAAGAGGTTTCTGGGATGTGTTTGCTCTATAGTTAGATCCAAGGGAGAAAAGGCTTACAGGGGAAAATATCACATTATATCTCAAGCTTTACTCCCTGTTATCTCAGGATGCAGTCCTTTACTGTTTTGTTTATATATTCTATGAAAAACTTGCTTTAAAATTCTTTCCCCCTCTTATACATTCCAAGATAGAATTGTTGTAATAAACAAAAAGGAACTAACCACACTTTGAACAGAGAGAACTGATGGATTGGAAACCACAATAAGAACATCTAACTGATTCCTTTCTTAAAACTGGGTGTGAACTAAACTGCATGAATGAATTCAGCTATTCTAGAATCCTTATCATCAGGAAGAAAACTGACAACTAATCCAGGACGTTTCATGAGTATAATATACTCATGCCTTAGTGAGCAGCATAATTGCCAGATGTTTGTCAAATGGAGTCCCTGGATGCTCCTTTAGTGCAGACTTCCTCTTTTAAGAGGACAGCAACCTAATCAAGAATAGACCGCAGTCCAAGACCAAAGCCTCAGTTTCATTTGATATAACTTCAGTTTGTTCACTAATAATAGAGTTGGAAGGGACCTTCGAGGTCTACTAGTCCAACCCTCTGCTCAAGCAGGAAAGGCTATATCATTTCAGACAAATGGTTGTACAATCTCTAGTGTTTTTAAGATTCCAAAAGTTGTAACCTACAACTTCTGGAGGCAAGTTGTTCCACTGATTAATTGTTTTAACTCTCAGGAAATTTCTCCTTAGTTCTAGTTTGGTTCCCTCCTTGATTAGTTTCCATTAGTTTCCATCATCATAATAATTATGAATGACAATTTCAAAGGATATGCTTAGGTCCTTTAGAATTACAAAACAAAAGTAATAGAGCCTAGTGTCATACTAGTGTCAATATGTCATACTACTCCAGATGATCCTTCCCAGCAAGTTCATGTAGATATTGAATAATACTACTGTACTGAAACCTACATACAGTAATAATGGTCTTATTGCTGAACACTAGTTGGTAGTACTACCTTCTTAACCTGGTCTTCAGGAAAGTTTAGAACTGCTGCAATACAATGCAATGCCAAAACTGGATTTCTGCAGGTAGTTGAAAATAATCATGAAGGCCAATGAGAAATACAAAAGCCTTTAAAGAGTTATACTCATCCTCACCTAGCTCTTGCCATAAGTAGTCCAAGATGATCAAAACAATTCTAGTAGAAATGGGCATGGATGATTAGGTGCAAAGCTCCATGTAATATTTATAGAGAGTTCCTGGGCAAAGTCACTGAGTGTCAATCAGGAAAGAAGCAGGAACAGAAACTTGTTTTGCCCTTCTTAAACTCCTATTATGCTTGTTCAGAAATTGCCAAAGTGAAACTCAGCATATTCTGTCTATTAATTAGATGGTGGGTCAAAAGTTACTGAAAGACTGAGTGGCCCCTTTTCCCATAAAAATCATAACGTAAGGGGAAAATTTATTGACCCTTTTACCAGCACAGAAGGCAGACTTGTAATGAACACTTTCTTAACTATTGCTGAGAAATACCTGGAATAGGAGAAATGAAAAGCTCCAGCATTTATCTGGGATGATGTCATCCCTATTTTATTGGACAAAGAAATAAGAATGAAAAATGGTCTTCAAAGATGGGGACATTGGCTCAGCCTCACTTGCATATAAACTTCAGCACATTGTTCAATGGCTCCTTTTCTCTCCCTTTTACCCATTGTGCATCTCTCCTTTCTTTCCTATCAAACCTAGAATAAGGACTCTCTTTTTTAACTTAAGTGATCTGCTCTTGAGGAACGGAGTGGCTGAAAAGTAGGATGAAAATTAGTAAGGTAACAAACAAGTAAGTAGATACATAAGCAACTAAATAAATTGAAGAAGTCCTGTTGTCTTTTTGGTTGAGAGTGTGCAGATGCTGAAACTGTGTCTACATTGGGAAATTTGATGGTTAATATTTTGGATGAAATCTGACAAAGGTGACTGTAACAAAATGGTTTTCCTGTATATATTGGATGTGTACTGAGTGTACACATAAAGAGTTACTGCCCTCTGATAAGAAAAGCTATGGTTTAGACGTATACTTTGATTCAACTAAAAGGGCACTGATAGCTAAGAGGAGATGTGGTGGTGCAGTGTTTACAATATAGCATTGCAGGCATTTGATCTTGACCGGCTCAAGGTTGATTCAGCCTTCACACCTTTCCGAGGTCAATAAAATGAGGAGCCAGATTGTTGAAGTAAATATGCTGACATTGTAAACTTCCCAGAGAGTAATATAAAACAGTATGGGGCAGTATATAAGTCTATGCTATTCCTATTTTGCCAGTACTGGCTGGATTACTAGACAAAGCTGTTCCCAGAAAGGGATAATTTGTAAGCAGTAATTTATTTTCTTTTATCACACTGAAAAGACTCGGAATAGTGTTGTCTGACTTCTGATTCCTCTTTCCTATCCTGCCAACTATCACCTGGAAGTGAGAAAAGCATCTACCAAGCCATCTTTCCTGGATGGGGCAAATGTAACCAGAGGTTTGAAACAGAAAATGTCACCAGTGCAAGCACTAAACTGCAGGCATGAAGGTGTTCCTGACATTTGGAATGCAGGTAATCCTCAACTTACAACAGTTTGTTTAGTGACCATTCAAAATTACAATGTCACTTTGTAGTACTTTGTCAAGAAATATTATAAAACTCACTTAACAAATATTTCTCTTAGCAACAGAAATTTTGGGCTCAATTATGGCTTAGAAGTCAAGGACTACCGTAATTTTCAGTTATGTGCTTAGTGTTCTTTTGGCATGGAATAATGCAGGAATGAGTAACTGATAATAACCAAGATCCATCTTCCACTAGTACTGAGCCAGCAGCACTTAAATATAGGTATGACCAAAACCTATTTGTTTGTATAGACATTTTGAACTGACCAGTGTAAACTGTTTTAACTATTGCTTTTCCTGTACTTGGTGAATGGAGTACTTTAATTTTTAACTAATGCATATATTATATGGTACATAGTTATTAGATATTATTAGATATTGAGCTCTGTTTTGTTTTTCCATAGTGTTGTGAGAAGAAAAATATTTTTTATGTCTGGCATAGTTCTCCATAATAGTTTGGGCCAGGTTTCCCCTTCTAAAGCTTTGCAACTTTGACTGATTCCTTTTCATTTTCTTTCAGTATCTTCTGCCCTGTAAGACAGACATACAGGACTGATGGGAATTTGATCTGCTTCCTCCACTCTTTTCTTTACCATTATTCTTGTTACATTACTGTAGTTTCATACATCTGGCTCGGGTCATTCAAACCACTCAGATTCTTGTTCCTTATTTCCCTTTAAAAAAAGTCTCTCAATCTCATTAAAGAAAATGGTCCTTGTGCCATCGGGATTATCTTTATCTTTATCTTTAATCGTATTTATATACCGCCCCATCTCCCTAAGGACTCGGGGCGGTTTACAGCCAGT
>JAEANM010023461.1:0-11365 GCA_017656035.1 Myanophis thanlyinensis
TTATATTGCCACCTGTTCACCCATAACGACTCATTTAGTTGTTTAATGGTAACCATTCCTGAAGTTAATGAATTTGGAATGAAATCTAGATAACCATACAGTATTTTTCTATAAGCAGTAAAAGATACACAACAATTTATATTTGTTGTATGTATTTATTAGCTTCACCTAGCAGATTCCAAGGAGAACGTGAGAAATAATTTTGTGCCATTAGCAGTGGTGTAGTTAACTCTCCGCTTTAAACTCCTAATTCTAAAATAACTGTTGACCGTTTGTGAAGGTGAGTGGGAGATTAATAGAGACAATGTTGTCTCAGAAACATTTGCCTGTCTATTCTAGTGATGAACAGGGCAGTAGTGATAAGCCCAAGTCTTTGTCTTTGTTAGAGCTGCTCAGATTCCAACCATTTTATCTATATTTTGCTTAAACCAGACAATCCCAGAGCTCTAAAGATTGTAATGATTGCATCAAAGCATCAGATAATGCAACTGCCAGCCAATGAAGTGTCCATACTTTTGTGATGTCACTCACAACTTAGGTGCTAATACTTCTTTTACTTTGTAGGTTCCCATTAGGTAACTAGCTGTGAATAGGAGTGATTTGGAACCTTGGGGAATTATAATATTGATTTAACTTTTTATTAGAGCATATTTCATTTTGTTTTATTTAAATCCTCACAAAATAAAAGCAAATCAGAAATCATTGCAGATGTGAAGGAGAAATCGGTCAAAGGATATTTTATATTATTTCTTAATTCCTGTAATCAAAATGTATTTTTATTCCTGTTTTCTAGATGAGCAATTTCACCCTAAGAACTTTACAGATAAAGATAATCAAGAGAATGCTGAGATCATATTAGAGGTAACATAAGCAAAATCCATCTCTTTAGCAGAAAAGTGAGGAAATCCAGTACAGTTTTCTGGTGTGGGATTATTGTAGTTGCTTGTGTGATCTCATTATTATTCTCTACTAAGTGTTTGTGGATTTTTGCCTCCCAATTGTATGCTGCTATCACTGGATTATCAAGTTCATATTACTATTCAAATGATTTTTCTTCATTTCCTAGTTCTGCAATGCGGTAGGGTTGGTATTCTTTAATAGAAATTGTTTTGTTTTGCTTCACAGCACTGGGCTTATTGAAGCTTTGTATAGCTAGGGGATCTCAATTGTTATTTTAATTAAGGCACTTAGGTTTCAGATGGGGTAACTGCCAAAACATAGGGAGAGGTCTCTCCTGCTTCACATCACATTATAAATCCAGGTTCATAAATAGTGCCATTGGCAGATCACTAGACTTTTGAACTGTTGGATGGGTTGATAGGTGACTAAAACCACTCCACCCTACACCTCATTCAAAGCATCACAATACGCCCCGCCCCCCGCCTCATTCCACCTTAAGGAGTCTGGCCAGTGCTTGCTTTTGCTGCCAACAGGTAATGCCTGGTATGAAGGGAAACAAAGGTAAGAAAACCCCACCTATCTCTTTTGTTAACTTGTTCTGCCAACTCATGGACAGGTGAAATTAACTTGTATGGCTGGGACCACAAAGAGGCCACAAGATGGCATCCTGGAGTTAATTCTGCACCTTAGATTGCTTCTGAAGGGGCAGAATGTGAAGAGATGGACAATGCCTCCCAATCTTGGTATTTTCATAACTTTTTTTTAAATTCTATTTTTATTTATTAAATTATTAATCTATCTATCTCCCTGTTATTCCCATTGTTATTTTATATTTTGATCTTTATGTAAATGATGGGATTTGATACATAAGAAATATTTTTTTAAAAATATGTATTTAAAATATTTAACAGGCAAATAATTATTCAGCTTTGACCACCTTGGTTTCAGCATTGCCTAATCCTGTTAGCAATTTTCATGCTTCAGAACAATAAGCTTCACTTGGCTTAGTTCTGTTCAGTGTGATATCTGAATGCAGGCTATAAATTAGATCACTGTTCAGCACTGAATGTCATCCAAGCCCAAATTTAGAGACTTGGAAAAAGTCTCTTTCTACTCCTTCATACTTCCTTTTTTTCAGTTACTTTGGGGAGGAATTGAAATTACGGCAAACGAGACCATCAAGATAGAAGATGAAGAGTTGGCCACTCTGCGTCCTGCAAAGCGCTTACTCTGGGTCTTTCAGCATAAAGTTCCCAAAAACCCATCAGGAATTGAAGAATACCTGGATCATTTCTCTCAGTCTGACACCCCTATCACTCCAGAGGAATTTGAGCAGCTTGTTTTCACTACTGTTTTTACTGCTTACCAGATTCGCATTGTCCAAGGTCTGGATAAAAATCTGTGGATCAACCTTTTCTCTCAGCTGGTCAATGAAATCCTCCGGGAGCTCTGCAAACAATTCTGTCCTGAGGAACTGACTGATTCTGTTCAACATTTAGCCCCCAGGCCTTGGCAGGAAATGCCTTCCTATGTTAGCGCACTGAAGAAATTCTATCAGCCCGGCTTCGTTGTGACTCAAGGAAACTGATTTTCCTGCATAAAGTGCAAAACTAGAATTGTCTTTCACCACATAACATAAAATACAGAAATACATTTGACGTTCTTTGATCTCTGTAACATTATCTGAGACTCTACATGGACCAAAGTATCTTCCTGCTTTGTTTTCCCAACTTCAGTAGACAGTCCTTTGTTCTTTAATGCAGTAATCTGATTTAGGAAAGCCTTTCCCAATGACCTTGAGATATATTAGAATTTACAACCACCCAGTCATGACTAGTTTGACAAAGAATTCTGGGACTTGTAGTCCTGATACATATGGACAATGCCAAGTTAGAGAAAGTTGATCCTAGAGCTTGGATACTGCTCTCCCTCTCTCTCGGGTGTCCCATTCAGAGATTTCTCACTGGAGAGCCCTTTGCTGTTGGTCGGGATTAGGTTTCAGTGAAAATAGGACTATATGTTTCTCCACGCTAACTGCTGTCAGAGAACACAAATTATCTTTTTCTCATATAGCATACATGATAAGAAAGCAGATGCCTTTTAAAAGGAAGATCTTGTAATAAGAGTAATTATCTACTTAGCAGGTTAATTTTGAGAAATCAGTGCTTAAGCAACATTTCTTCATTTTCTTTTTGTTATATTGTTGCAATGGTGGAAAACGTAACAATTACAAACACAGGATCCAGAACATTTTTAAAGGAAGAGTTGGGGGGTGTTTCATCAGGCAATTTAAAATGCTGAACATCCTATTTGTAAACAATAAATAACAAGTTTTACATATACAGTAAATAAGGTGAGGATATTTCATATGTTCACACTGGAAACTGGAAACTCTGAAGTCTACACGATATCCTAAAATATAAATTTACAAGCTCATGACTGTATATGATCATAACTAAGACATATTTTATATTGCCACCTGAACTTGATTGTTCAATAGTGCACTAGGCAATTTAGTATCCAAAACTGGTTGGAACAGATGGTTATGCCTGGAGTCTCCAGTTCTACCCTTTCCTCCAAAATAATTTCTTTGTGGGCAAAATAAAATATAGAAATGCTCTAGCAACTAAATCCTTAACTTATCTTTTAACTTTTTAAAAAAATATAATTACCAAGGAAAGTACCATAGAAAAACTCAACAAACTGATTCTTTCCATTTGTTACAGCTGTTGTACTTCTGCCATTGTAATCCGTCTTATGATATGTGTGTATAATTGTCTTTGGAGGTATAAATTCTCTGTTTCTGTAATAATCCAACATGCAAACACACAAGTGAGGTACTTTAACTGATAGATCATCAGTTAAAAATATCCATAGTTGATTTATCAGGTGGAATCAGTTTTAATCACTGATCTAGTTAAGAAGTTATTTCTTGGATTAAAAAAAACTGTTTGGGATCTGCTGTATTTCTACATTAGATGGAGAAGACGACTTATAGAATCCTACAAGATAATATTTCCTTTTAATACTAAATGATGAATAGCTTTGTAGATAAAATTAGATTTGCTGAAACAGTTCTGACAAGAATTTGACAGTACTCAAATTTGTTTAAAATATCCAGTACTTTTTAATTTATCAAACATCAAATGATTTTTCAATTATTGGAGATACACTACAAACATACTACACATTTAAAGCTTGGGATCCTTTTTCATGGATGGAAAGGTTTGAATATTGTGACATCAAATGTACAAATATACACAACCCTTTTAATTTCAGGCTTTATTCGGTTTTCCATTATATCTGTCCCTCTCTGGTGATGTTTGCCAACAGTTGAACAAAATGTTATCAATTCCCAAACATTCTACAGAGGGAGCCTTTTAACATATAACCCTTTTCAGCATTTTTCAAATTTCCTTATTTGCGCATGTCATTTATCTCTCCCTATTCCTTTACCAAATTGACTCATGCTTTACTCTTATGTCTAACAGTAATAATGAACAAAACACACCAACTTGTGAATGTCATTCAAGGGATGAATGAGAGAAACAACAATGGTTCTGCAGGCAGAAAACACAAGGAAGGTGTCCATAAGGAATACACTGGACATGTAATAGCATGCTTGTATCTTCTCATATGAAGAGTGGTATTTGTCCAGGACTTGCACAAGAGTCTGATGCATCTAGAATACTCTTATGCTTCTTATGTTGTATATGTGCATTTAGAGATTTGACCCTGGAGAAATGTTGGAATCTGAAGAGGATTTTGTCTTAGTCTCTGGATAGACAAGGAAGCCAGTGAAGGTTATATATTTGCCATGATTGCTGTAGGCACCATAGCCATCATGCTGGTGACTGTAGAGCCAGACAGTGTCACCAGCTTGCAGAGGAAGCATAATGCTCTGGCTCTGCATCTCACGCCTTTTGGAGTGGTTATCGTCATAAATCATGGCCTGAACTTCATTGTGGTTCTTCATCAGCTTTACTGACATTGTTTTGAAAGGCATTTTACCAATGGTAAATGAAAAATAGTAGGCGCCTGAAACCCGGCATGTAAAGATGCCGGTTGAAAAATTGAAGTCATTCCCAATGTTCACAAACTCCGTGTCGAATGTGATGGGCTCATGCTGGGTTTGCTTTTCATCCGATCCTAGGAGACTTTCGGAACGGGCAGCTGAAAAGGCAGAACGAGGATCCTGTGGTCTAGTCGGTTCATCAGAAAGCAGGAGTCTTTCTGAGACTTGGTTTTGGTTGATGGAAAGCTGCTGAATGACATGAGAAGGAGGCTGAGATGGTTCTTTCCCTAGTTCTGGAGATCCTATTCTGTTTTGAAAGTAGCTAGAGGTATCTGGATAAATGAGGTACCCATTGAAAGTTGTATAGGGGCCCACATTGCTATACAGGGCATACTTTGGATCCCCATGTAAACGTAGCCACACAGTATCACCATAGTCCAGTTGTAGCATGGCACTTTGGCTGGCCACTTTTCGCTCTTTACGGTGATGTTCATCATAAACAATTGCCTGGACTTCATTCTTGTTTCTCATTAGCATGACTGATAGATTTTTCTTGGGGTACTTTCCGACAGTGAAGGAGAAATAGTAGGCTCCAGGAATACGGCATCGAAAGAGTCCAGCTTTGGGGTCAAAGTCATCCCCTATGTTTACATAGACCTTATCGAAAGTGATCACCATCTCAGTGCTTCCTTCCATGCTGCTGGTCCTAGCGACTGAGAAGGCAGACCGGAATTCAGTCCCAGAATCAGCAGGGAAACCATAAGCAAAGGAGAAGGCCAAATGGAAGAGAAGGCCAAAGGAAATTTGATCTTTCCGCTGGGTCATCATATCTAAAAAATTTTTTTAAAAAGGGGAGGAGGAGACAATTTAAGCAATGTATTCAAAAACTGCTTTTCGACCCAAGAGTAGCCTTAAAATTGCACTTACTTTTGTATAGCCAACAGATGATGCTTAAAACCCAGATACTGCTACATCTGATACCAGCTCTTCACTGGAAACATAATAGGAATCAGTATTTTACACTGAAAATGCAACACAATATAATACTTAGTAAACATGCAGAAGACATTATCACAGAGTATGTCTGAATGTAGATATACTATCACTATTAATTCTCAAACCTGAAGAAAATACCTGTTAATCTGTAGAAACATAGTAGGGCTATACCTTTGTCCTCATTGAAATGCAATTAGATAGGATTAGTTTGGGAACAAGTTAGGTCTGTACTTAGTATTGACAGGATGTCTCCAGACAAATGTTTTCGCTACTGATTTTGCATCAAAATACTGTTGCTACAGTAACCCAATTGAGTCATATAGTTCAGTTTTTAAAAACGTTCTTAATTCTTTTTCCCCATCTAATTTATCATTGTAATCTCCTTGTGTTTCAGTTTTCAGAAATTAACAGCTGTATATTGTTATTATTGCTATTATTGTTTTTTTTCTCCTAAATATGAGACTCCATTTCATTTAGCTGGCTAATCAAAAGCTCTTAAGATCAGCTGGCCAAAAAACATGACTATTCAGATGCTGATTCTTTGATTCTATTATATTCACTTGGTTAAAGAAGACTGCAGAACTCACATTTCCACTTTCTGCCTCCTCCCAGTCCCCACCAAGTTGGCCTAAATGACACCATCTCATTGCCAACAGTAGCAGTAAGGATAATTTTGAGAAATCTGAAAAAAGGTTTGTGTGTGTGTGTGTGTGTATGCAAGAGTGCAAAGAGAAAAATATTCCTATTATAAAGCAAAACATGTTAAAGTAATAGATCCAAATCCAAAGTGAACCACACTGATGGGATCTAAGAAAAGATAACACGTAATGTATTTCTTCTGCTCCAGTATTTTTGATTTTAATGACAAGAGGCCAAAACATGATCTGCGGTCACTTTCAATCTGAGAAAAAACCTGTCAGTCGCTGCCAAGACATGAAGCTTCGTTCACTGTCCTCCCTCTCCCAGCCTCATTAAAATATCACTCAGTCAGAAGGCCTGGTGGCTGGGCTCTCTTGTCTGCCATCTCTGTCTCTCCTTGTCACTTCAAAGCTGGTCTACTGCCATCAGCAGTCTACAAAGTCAGAGGACTCTTTCATCAGAGCCAAAGAATGTCTTAGGTGGAAAGTTGGTATTGCAGACACGCTACTGCCGCATACACCCATCCTACATCTAAGCAGAGAGACATTCAGAGGTAATACTACTTACTCAGGGTTCAGTTTCTCTGGAAGGTGTACACCAGAGGGTGATAGTATGTCTTTGAAAAATCATGTATGTGATGGTTCACTAAAGGACAACACTCTCCAACACATTTGAGAGAAACTCCAGAGCCATAGGTTTTCTTAAGGGAAATCGGTGCAGCTTAATTCCTACCCCACATTTCTAGTCTCAATCTCAGGAAAAGGGGACTCTGATAAAGGAAGAAAAATGAATCTCCATTCTTATTAGCTTGTTCCACTATCAAAACTATCTTTTGGGGCTGCTCAAATCACAAACCTTATCAGTTATTCTCAGAATGAAGGTTTTCGGCTGAAGAACACTGTTCCCTTTGCAATATTCTTAACAAGCCATGATAAAGCTCAATCCAAGGAAAAATGAAAAAAAGACTCCACTCATGAGTGGGCTTTACCCACCTTTTCACTCTTCCTATGACTGCATCTTGTAGAAAGATCGCTTGCACTTTTCTAGTCCTTTAGCCTAGTTATACGATGCTGCAACAGCAGGATGGGGATAGAGATGATCTTAAGTGCTTTCCATTTGTAAAAATATTCTTTAGACTAACATTTCTCAACTTCGGTGACTTTAAGATGTGTAGACTTCAACTCCCAGAATGCCCCAGCTGGCAGAATTGGGAACTGAGGTTTACATATCTTAAAGCTGCCAAAGTTGAGAAACAGTGTTGTAGATCACACCTCTTTTGGCAATCTCAGGGCAATCCTTGTTTTGTTTTGCAGAGCAAATGAATTACACTTGGAAATAATGAAATAAAAGCTTTCCCATTCTTTGGAATCTGTGCATGAAGTAGCAAGCTATAATTGAAATAAATGACAAATAAAATATATGAGATCCACTTGACAAAAGCATAAAATAAAGGATGGTATGCCAAGGTCATATTTTTTTTCACTTTAGATATTAATACTGGATTAGACAACACATTTGGGTTCAACCAACTCGTGTGTAATGGAGTTAGAAGAGATTTGAAAAATGTTGTTTACCTCAGCAAAACTTAGGATGAATTCTTATTTTATGAACAGCGATCATTTTTTCCCAACTATCTTCCTCTTTTTAAAAAATCCCTACTAGTTCATTGGTCTGAGGGTTTTTTGTGCATTCAGAGATGGTCATGGCAAGACTTTCTTCAAGCACAGTGTCTTGTTCTGTGTAGGCTGGGAATTACAAGAAATTGGTCCAAGTATGTTTGAGATGCTTCCACAATGCACCCAGGCCTACTTTTTAAATCCAAAAAAGGCACAACCTTGGGTTCCTTTCTACATTTATATTTTCTGAAAGAATAATGTATTCAGTATCATCCAATCAAACTTTTGTTCAGTTAACAGGATTTCCCAATCATTTTTCCTCATTCTCAAGGCATGTTCCATGGATGATCTGTGTGTGTGTGTGTGAGGGATTGAAGTGAGCAGGCAGGTGGTAGTGGATCCAATTAATAGTCAGCTCTGCTTGTTCAACAGAGCAACATGTGCAGCAGTAGAACAATATCTTTGGTTTCAACCAACATATATACAGCAATGTGTTTTCCTTGACATATTTTGACCACTGCTTCATTGGACTCCATTTCAAATGTTACTGGCAGGACCAAGTAGTCACTTCACATAAATACTAGGGAAGATTATGGACATGATGAAAGATGTTAAGGTCTGCACATTGATAAGCTCATAACCATTTAAAACAGGATCATTGGGCTCTCCAAATCCTAGCTGTCAGCCTCCAACTTTCTGCTGAAGCTTTACTCTTATTGGCTGCCATAGTAACAGGGGGTAGGGAGCTTGGTGATAAGTGGGGAAAGAGTGCTGGTGTCTGGAGGCCCCTGTATACGAGTAACCGACTATACATTCCTCAGTCAAGATGTTTATGCCTGGTCAAGGCCAACCATTCCAGAGGAGTAATGGTCGCTAACACCTGCAGATGTCTGCCTCAGTAACCCATTGAGAACTAAGGATTGGACAATCTTCTTTGGACCCTGGGGGGAGGGTTTGGGGGATTCTTTTGATATGTAAGTTTCCCGCAATTTTTACTCAGACCTTGCTTTCAACTTTCTCTGCATTCGCTTCTTTCCCGGTAAAAGTTCCCTCTTTTCAAACACAATGAAGTCAGGTTTTTCCTTTCTTGGGATTTGAACGAGGCAGACCTGACACTAGCACTACTTCAACTGCTCATAGTTTAAATGAAGGCACATTTGCTGAAGTACTTTGGGTGAGGAAGAGAATTTGGACTATTTATTTATTTCTGGACTTTGTACTCTGCTGCAATCAAATAACTCACTGGTTAACAGGGAGTACCACACAGAAATTACCATATCCATCATAAACTCTATCTATTAAGACTTCAGTGAAAACAATGATGAAACTAAAAATATATAATGCAATATATTAAATCAAGAGAATGCCCTCCATAATAATTCAGTTTTAAATAATTTCTTGAAAGCCAGCAGAGTGGAGTGAGTCTGATCTCTAAGGGAAGGCTATTCCAGATCAACAGTGCTGCCACTTGTGATGGTCTAGAGTACTGTTTCTCAAATTTGGCAACTTTAAGACATGTGAACGTCCAGAATCCCTCAGCCTGCATGAATTCTACGGTAAGAATTGAGGTCCACATATCTTGCCAACTTTGATAAATACTAGTCTTGAAGAAGTCCTAAACTGCAAATGAGCTCCTTCATAATTAGTGCTTGCCCATCTAGAGGCAGCACTGGGGTTGACAGTGATAAGGTTTCTATGAACTTTATTTATGAATGCAACTTAGCAGATGTTAAAAGATGTCTATTTGAAGTGGCAGAAGCAATGGAAAATTCCCATACATGATTCTATTTGTGGCTATGCTCTTAATGACCTGGAAGTCAAATGATTCAAAATATTACAACTCACACTAAAACTGCTGTAATATGTTTTCCAACTACAGAAAATGGAGCTTTCCCTAATCATGTTTTAAATCGGTACATTGTCAGTTCAGCTATTTGGTTAATCAATTAAATCAGTAAGTTAGATGAAATATCAAAGATGTTGAAAGAAATGAGATTTTATGGCTAAACAGATTATTTTACATATATCCCCACATTTGGTAAATAAGATGCCTTAGAAAATCCATTTTCTGGTTAACTGCATTTAATACATCACATTCATTGTAATGTTTAAGGATAGTTTCAAATGTCTCAGTTATAAGAATTATCAAAGGATGGACAATGAATAGCTCTGATTAGCATGGACACGAAACCATTTTCTCTTTGATTCATTCATATATCATGCACCAAGTATTCTATAAATCATTCACAGTGCAGACAACTAGTATCAAATGATTTATTTATTTACTAACAGGATTGATTTGGCCACCTATCTTATATGATGACTTTAGACCACTCACAATCCATTAAAAAAAAACAGCTAAAAACCAAAGTATCGGTATTTTTCCCTCAGGTCAGTCTAATCATCCTTACAGCTCAACTAGTGACTAGTCCAAAGTTTGAGAGAAAAGCCTGGTTTTCACAACTCTCCACAAGGCTAAAACAGGGAACCTTTGCATTTCTGGAGTCTGGACCCATGCTCACTCTAGCTAATCTGGTAGGACAGGTAAATACTCTAAAGCAGGGGTATCAAGCTGAAGGCCAGGGTCTGCATCCGGCCCATGGGGCCTGTGGGGCTGCCTTGGAAATAGTGAAGAACTGGCCTGCAATGCCTCTGCCAGAGAAAACGATGCTCAGGAGGACTGCATGCAGCCCTCCTGAGTTACGTTTTCACTGGCAGAGGGTTGCAAGAGGCCATCACAGACAAAAATGGAACTCAGGAGGGCCACGGGCAGTTCTCTCATCTCTGTTTTCAATGGAAGAGGGTTGCAGAAGGCTGTAGCAGCCGAAAATGGAGCTCGGGAGTCCATTTTTGCTGGCAGGGCACTAGAACCACCACAGGTGCCCCCCAACGTAAGTGACATCAAGCTGGCCATGTCCACCCTGGCCATGCCCACTCCAGCCCCCCAAGATCAAACACAACCCTAATGCAGCACTCAATAAAATTGAGTTTGACACCTCTGTTCTAAAATCTCATTTTTCCAAGGTTATTTTGAGATCTGTAATAAAATGTCGTGAAATGTTAAATACGAGGGTTATCCACAAAATAGATTACGTTTTGCGATAGAAAAAAAAAAGTGTAGGAAAAAAAATTATTATATACACTTAAAAGTGACACTTAAATACTACTTTTCAACATATTCACCGAACAAATTGAGGCA
>JAEANM010023462.1:0-11364 GCA_017656035.1 Myanophis thanlyinensis
CTGGAGGCTGATGGTGGCAACAGGCGGTCCCGTAAGTACCCAGGTCCCAAGCCATGGAACGCTTTAAAGATGAGAACTAACACCTTGAATTGCACCCAGAAGGCCACAGGTAGCCAGTGAAGCTCGCGCAGGAGAAGTGTTACGTGGGAGTTCCTAAGAGCTCCCATAATTACCCGCGCAGCCGCATTCTGAACCAACTGCAACCTCTGGATGCTCTTCAAGGGGAGCCCCATATAGAGAGCATTGGCATAATCCAGATGGGAGGTCACAAGGACGGAAGTGACTGTGCGAAGAGCGCATCATCTCGTTCCATCCTACATGTGGGTCCTAGTCTTATGATATTCAAAAGGCTCTTTCTCCAAATTGTGCAAGTTGGAAACGGGGCCTTCTGAGCCTTTATGAGATCCATGAGATTCGGTAGCATCTTCTCCTCCAGAGACAAACATGATGCCAAAGCCAGCATTCTGAAATGCTCCGAGCCTCAGTGTTCTGAAACACTAAGGCTCAGAATATTTCAGAATGCAGGCTTTGCTAGTATTTTTTGCCAGATTTGATATCTGTTCCACCAGGATAATTCCTCCCTGTATTGGAGCAGCAGAAGGGAAATTCCTCAGCATGCTAGCGGAATGGACCTCAAATCTTCCATCTCCTCTGTTTTGTTACCTTCCGTGCCGGATTCCCCATTGACTTTCTGGGGAAGCTGACAGAGAAGATTGCAAATGGCGATCACGTGGTTGCGGGGCACTTGGCAACCAGTCATAAATGCAAACAGCTTGCTGAGTGCCTGAAATACAACCACGGGACCAGAAGAGGCTGTACAATGCCTGTTCAATGGCATTATGACAGCAAACAATCGTTAAATGCCAGTCATAAGTCGAGGACGACCTGTAAACAAATAAAATTAGGTTACACCGTCCCATTTTATGCTTCCTTTTCTGGCTTTAAATCTTGCTTTATTGGGATTTTTCTGGTGGACTTGATTTCCCCTCACCTCACCCACAGACACATTTAATCTGGTAGCCCAGTAATCTATCTGGACATCTTGAGATATTTACTACTCATCTTTTCGTCCTTTCATACAAGCAGGAACGTGTCAGAACTGCTTACTTTCTAGAACCACATTTGGCATCAGAGTGCTTCTCTTGCATGCCGGTCTGTAATTAGAATCACTGATGCTCTTTCATAAGTGCTAGAAGCTGAGGAAAATATATATTTTTTTAAAAACCCACAAAGATGAAGATTTTACTAAATATTTTCATGGGTTTTACTGGAAGAAGTTTGACGTGCTGTAATAAAGTATCTTTCTTTCCTAGAATTTGCCTTGGGAAGGAATCAAAACTTTTCATTGGCTAAAGCATTAGTGATACTTATATTGCTTTTTGCAGATGTGGAATGACAGTTTGAGAATTTTCTGGTGTCATCTGCACATGAAAATGGACGTGATCAAATAAAATGTGCTATTAGCCCTCTGTCAGTCATATGATTTATTTAGAGCCTTACAATTCAGCCAGTTGTGTGAAATGTAGCCTAAGTTCACCAAATCTGTTTTTAGTTCCTTGTCTATTCCCGTATTTCCTGTCTGCCTTTTTGAACAAAATCATTCCATACTTCCTGTCTGATGTTTTGACATTAAGTCCCCTGTGATAGGCTTCCTAACTGATGTGCTCCAGATGTGTTGGACTTCAATTCCCATAATACTAAGTCATCTTGAGATTTGTGGTTCATAAATCTGGTGGGCACCAGATTGAGAAGCTTGACAATTGGGAATAAGTTTTGGGTACTCTTATATCAAATGAATGAATTTTGTTCCTTTACAATAAGCCCACTAACAACTTGTTTATATTTATTACTTGTAAAATAACACATTTTATTCATTTTCAGTGTAATATTGCAGACTATCATGAATACAAAAAAGTATTGTTACAAGACATGAAACTCTTCCACTCTGATCAATTGTCAGAATTGATTACAAAAACAAAAATAATCTTTTCTTTGCAAAGAACCCTAAACTTTGGGTTTCACTTTCATTCTGTGAGAATATTAAATATGGCCGGATTGGTAATTTTAATTATACATTAGAAATTAAAGTGAGGTTCACCAAATAATTTGCTGAGGTTCCTAAATGTAGGTAAACCTAGATGAATATATGGTTTGGGGTGAAAACCGCATTTGAGTCCATGAATTCCATCCTTAAATCAGGTAACACTTAGTGGTTGAACATGAGTTTTTAGTGGTTAAAGTCAATAAGTGTCTGTATTAAGGTGTGGATATTACTTCAAAGGAGAAAAATTGTGAGAGGGCTAGAGGGACGAATAGTGAAACCATACAAATATATATTTTAATTGACTATGTTATATCTTATCTTCTGCCATCTTTTATCTGGGCTGTATGGACAATAGTCCCTCCTGTGTTGCTTTTCTATAAGAACAGGTTGACTCAGTATGCAAAAGCTGTGAAAAACATAAATTTTGTGTTAGGAATCATTATGAAAGGAATTGAAAATAAAACCAGCCACATTGCAATATCTTTTCAGGAATCTGTTATATATTCATATCTGGAATACTGTGTACTGTTTTGGCTTATTACACTTGGGATATAATAGAGCTGGAAAATACAAATTTAACACAAGATGTGATGGCTGTTATCCTACCTGGTTTGAAAGGGTAGTGGATACGTTTAGGGAAAATGGGTTTATCAAGGAGTTTTAGTCCTGAAGACTCAGTGGTACCTCTGGATAGGGACACCATGGCTCCAAATATTTGTTGCAGGAAAATAATGGAGAACTGTATCTTCATCCTGTACTTGCAAGTGTCCCAGAAGCATCTGATTGGCCACAAAGAACAAAAAAATACTGAAATAAGATGGGCTTTGGCCTGATCCAACAAGATGATCCTCATGCTCATCAGTTCCTCAGAGTGAAGACATGTATTTTATTTCTATGTATACTGTAGTGTTTAATTTGCATGTGTACATATACATTGCTTTTGCAAATTCTATGCAAATCTGTGACTTCTGTTCTCTTTCTCAGTGATTAATATTCTTCCTTTCTGTCTCTTGGCACCAGGGAACTTCCTAGCAAAGTCTTAGATCTATTTCGGAGTCCTAGAGTGCTTCTGTCACTGCTACAATTAGTATAAAATATTATATTCTTATTGTTAGTATGTTAGAACAATTTATACTAAAAACAGTACATAATTCATGTTAACTGAGTAAACAAGACAAGGAATATCCCGGGAAGAATAGATGAGTTTTAAATATTTCAGGCTAATTTTCCTTCAAATCACTTCTTTCTAGAGTAAACATGGATTTTTTTTTTACAATAATTCAATGACCATTAGAAAACCTGGTTGGAGAGAACTCTGTTTGAAACAGCTACATCCAAACTGGTTGATAGACCATTGATGGTGCTTAGAGATCTGTCAGGCAGCCCCTTGTGTATCCTGGCCAGAAGTAATTCTCAGCCCCACCCACCTCCTTGTGAATGTTGATATTCACAGATATTCAAGACTCTGCTGACTGTCTATGCCCCACCTGTGCCAACAGGCAGCTTCAATAGATAGACCAGACTAGGACTCAGCTTCACAGAAACACTACTTTTATTGAAAGTGGCTATGATAAAAGAATATTGCAAATCTGATTGCCCTGTAACTCCTTCAGCTTTTCACATTTCTGTGAATTGTAGTGATGGTGGGGGGTATCTATCTTCTGAATTACTTCTGTTTGTTGAGAAGATCTATTTCTGCCCTCATCGCTTTGTCAAGGTCACCTTCCTTGCTCTCTACATCTGCTCAAATCTTACTTCCTGATGTTCTTTGTCAGACAGCTAGTTGACAAGAAAGTATCAATGGCTGAAAATTGCTTCACTGAAGTATTCAAATGATCGTACAAATAGTAATCTGAGCACTGGAAGTAGTGAACAGGGCTCAGATTCAATAATTAGCTGTGAATCCACGTATGTTCTGCTAACCAGAACTATGATCTTGTATAAAACAACCCAAAAGAAATGATATATTGATCAGGGGCAACAGTTGGGGGAGCGTTGTACGCTCATATGGGGGTTTGTTCATGCAGTTGAAACCTCCCTCTTGGCCTTTTTGATACCTCCTCCTAGATGCTGATGAAGTTGTGAACATTTAAAAATCAAATTCTACTGGATTAGAGATTCAATCCTTCACAGCCTATTAGTATTCAGATAGTACTCTGAAGAACATTCTTGACCAATAGGATTGTGTTAAGAGTTGTTATTATGGCATGGATTACACAAAATAATTCAAGACTTCAGACTTCCACCTAAGGTGCTTAGGAACTTCTATTCCTGCACTGTAGAGAGCATCTTGACGGGCAACATCACAACTTGGTTTGGGAATACCACCATGCAAAGCAGACAAATACTACAGAGGGTGGTACGTTCAGCTAAGCACATCATCCGTACCAAACTCCCCAAGCTGCACTCCATCTACAACAAACCAAAGCTAAGAAGATAGCAAAGGACCCCAGCCACCCCAACAATAGACTATTTACCACGATGCGGTCGAGAAAGCGTCTTCGCTCTCTGAAGGCAAACACAGAAAGAATGAGAAATAGCTTCTTTCCACAGGCAATACGGACACTAAACCAGGAACCACAAGAACACTCAGGACTATAACAGGAACCACAATTGTATCTACATATACACAATGTATCCACCTTCCCAACTATCCCCAACTTATTCCTAACCTATTTCCTACCCTACCCCTCCCTTTTTGCTCTAACTTACTCGCGGTTGTGGGTGGTCGTGTTAGCATTTCACTGCATATCGTACCATGTATGACTGTGTATGTGACCTTTGAATTTGAATTTAAATACTTCAATTAATTAAATTCTACATTGCTGATATGAGCCCCCCGAACTCATGTTGTCTGGGTCCCCTTGATTAAACAGTGTCATCTACCAAGATCCAAGAAGTGTACCTTTTCTCTCATGGTGCCTAGCCTCTGGAATAAAGTCACCCAGAGGCCCAGATGACTCCTGTTTTGATGGTATTCCAGAAAGCTTTAAAGACTTGATTGTTCTCCCAGACCTTGAAGATAGGATACTTTAGGGTTGGTTGTCTGAATTTGCCATGTTGTCTTGTTTGCTTTGGTAAGAATGAAGAACATCAAAACTGAATTAAATAAATAAAAGTTACTGAATTTGGGGGGAAAATATTCAATTTTGTTTTAAAGTGTCTTTGAAAATGAAGGGGATTAGAAGATATATACAAATAAAACTGTCATGATTTATTTTCAAAAAATGTGTACTCCCTCCTACTTAAACAAACATGCAAGGAACCATTTGTTAAATTGGATGACCCCTACATTTTGTGAAATGTTAGTGGTCCATTGTTGCAGAACTTATGAGGACAAACAGAGTTAAAAAACTCGTTTTTTGCTTTTAAGGCATTAATTAGAGAAATTAGAATCAGTTTGGTGTAGGTTAAAGAGCTAATCTAGAAACCAGGAGATTGATTCTAGTCCTGTTTTAGGCAGGAAAGCCAGCTGGATGACTTTGGGGCAGTCACTCACTTTCAGACCAATTCACCTCACAGACACATTGTTGTGAAAAAAATAGGAGGTGAGAGAAGTATTAGATATGCTCACTACTTTGAATTAATTACAAAGTTAAAAAAGCAGGATAAAAATGTTATTTATAGTGATTAACAGAACGATGCATAATAGTTCCACGGGTAAATACTATTTATCATTAATTGTCTGAATGGGCCAGTACAATATATGCTAAAGCTGATTTTATAGTTTATAGAACTGACTACAACTGTTTTCCAGCAACATCTGGAAGTCACAAAGTGTCACAACGTCCCCAGCCTCTGAATCAAAACAAATTTATTTCTGGTTGCTAAAAATATATAGAACTAAATCAACATTTCCCCCATTAAATATGTGCATTATAAAGATATGTAACAGCTGCTATAAGATCATTTTTTAAAAATCCTTTGGGGATGTGAAAGAGGTCTTTTAAGGAGCAAGTTTTAATATAGAAATTTTGGGTCATAAAATATATTTCAATTGGAAGCAATAGAAGAAGTATTTTTCTTATTAAAGTTGTGAACATATTTCTTTTTATGATCAGTTGAACAGCTCTTTAAGAGCCAACTTTTGGGTTGGATGCAAAACAGACTATGTTGGTCATTAATTAAGTTCTATTGTTGTCAAAGTAGGTTCATGTGACTTGATAGTGGTGTGGGAAAAGTGAGAAAGTAGCAGAGAGTTTGGGTCAATTATATTAAAATAGAACATCACCAACTATTTTCCCCTAACATCATCAACACTCTTTCTCTCTCAACAGAGTCAGAGAAAACTGGAGAAACTCTTCAGAGAGAAACTTGACGTACCAACAGGGATGTTGGAGGGTGGTGATCTTCCCTAGATACAGGCAATAAGGGGGATGCCATGAAAGACAAGAGGACACTGTGGCAGGTGTGGAGTTGGGAGGTGGCTGCCTGTTCGTCAATCAGCTTTTTGGCGGACAGGGTTGGCACAGCCATGATACAGGAAAATGACATGCTTCAAGTCAGTTTTGTCTCCTGGCTGTTTTGCAGTTTTCTTGGTAGATTATTTAGAAGTGACTTACCAATTCCTTCTTCCTAGTGACTGGCTCAACACTATCCAGCTAGCTTTGTGGCGAATGACTAGAACTAACAATCTTCTGGTTTCCAATCTGATGCCATAACCACTACACCAAACTGGCTTTCAACAATGAAAGAAGGGAAACGTTGTTGTTTTTAAAAATAATCTACTTCAAGTATCAAATATGCTATGTATGCCACTGGGAGAGGCAGAAAAAAGATGCTCTGTTTACTGTGACTCTGTTTACTGCTACTTCTATGCTGTCATCAACAAAAACCTCCATATATTACTCCTAAGCAAATGCAAAAGAAACAAAACAACAAATAGTTTGACATTTCCCCAAGTAAACCATAAATAGGAAAATAAACTACATACAACAAAGGTACCTTAAAGTTTATATGGGTGGCAGAATGAGAGTCTCGTTTCAAAGTGGCATCTTAAGATTGGATTGCAGAAGTACTATTAAGGTGTTGGGGGGGAAAGAGATCCAAGTATATAAGAGAGGTTTATATAAATGTTCCTGCAAGCAAATGCACATGTTCTTAAGATAAGAAGTTAAAACCTAATCTTTCCCTGGGTTGCATTGTGTTTAATATAGTTCGACCATAAAAAGATGTTTCCATGTGTTACACAATGTATGTCTAAAATGTACTGAGAGTCTCTTTCTATTATTAACTTTCAGTTGATCGGTGTGTTTATATCCTTAGGTGTCTAAAAGTGAAGGAAGGGTAGGAAAATGATAATATGTACATCATGATGTGATGCAAACCGCCTTACTTACCTGTTTCTGTCTGCCAGTGGGGTGCAAGTACAGAATTGATCTATGTATTGTGACAAGACTTCATAATTTTCTTTTTTCATTGTGGTAATTTCTATTGGATGCCTAGATTTTATTTTTTCTACCTTCTTGAATGTTTCTCGAGAGCTCTCCCCACCCCCACCCTGGATACATTGCTCACCCATCTCATTCTTTGGCATGTTAGTTAGTGTATAAGATTGAATCCTGGTCTGTATTCAGGTTGTAACACCATTACTTCTCCCTGAAGGAAAAATGACATGGATAAAAATCAATAGTACTTTTAGCTAATACTATAATTAACCTGCACATAGCAGTCATTTGTAATAAATGCTATGACAGGAAAGGGTCAGAAACGCTTCAGTGATCAAAGGCAGCCATTCCTGGCCATCAGTTCTTGTTTTCTCATCCTGATCTCCCATTGTCCAGAGAACAGTCAGCATCTGCTTGCTATCTCAGGAGTCAAGCTAGGGAATTGTTGTCTTGTGGGAAGCTGGAAACATAATATGACACCTAGAGAAAGGGAGTATATAATGTGGATTTTAGAGCAGGGGTAGGCAAGTTTCAAATATAAACAAAATGTCACTGAAGAATCCTTAGCTCCTGGCTCCACAAATCTGAGAAACGAAGGAACCCTCTTTTATAGATAATATAATTCTTGTTCTCCAATCCATCTCCCAGGTACTTTAAATCTGCAGTATTAAAATTATACAGAAAAAGTCTTTGTATCAGAGTTTCAATTATGGCAATGCAATATCTCCCTCTTTTTAAAATTCAGCCAGCACTTAGGAACTAGCAATGGTAAAGTCAAAGATAAAGCTCAGATAAATTAGTTTTGTTGCAATCCTATGAAGCCCTAATCACAAACAAGATCAGCTCCTGCAGAATCCCATAATCCAGCCCACTATCAAAGTAACAGTGCCAGAATTAACTCTTAGTATCTATTTTTCCTTGTCTTGTGTGATAATGGATGTCCTACCATTCATCTCTGAGCGTTAGATGTGGAGGGCATCTGGACCATATTTTTATGTAACCACAAGGTTAGTAAGAAGAAAGGGGCTGGTTTCTTTATTTGTTCATTGGTTTGATTTACTTGTCTTGATCCCAAGACCACAAGACATCTTACACAAAGATCTCCATTTATTTCAACCCACAACTACTCTATGAACAGATTAAGAAGAAGTGATTAGTTAAAAGTCACCCAATAATTTTTCATGACTGAGGTAGACTTCAAACTGGGATTTCTCGATTCTAGTCTGGCAATTTATCCATTATTCCATAATTCCTTTTTATGTTCCATTCTGTTTTCAGTTCATTTGGGACTGGATAAACTTTTCAAGAAGAAAGCCACACAAGAATCAGAACCTAATTGGTTGATCAAAGAGTGTCATTTATGGAGCTAAGAATTATCCCACACATGAAACGACCAAATTTAAGTCAGGGGTGGGCGGCTGTTCTTCAGTGAGCTCTAATAACCTCAGTGCTTTTTTAAATAAGAGCATAAAAGTACTTCATCCAGACTAGCTCTACTTTTATCCCATCTGTATTTCACACTGCAAATATTGAGAATAGAGCTTGATTGGAATGAAGACCAATTCAATCCTGCACCTGAATTGCCAAGAAATTAATCATGAGAAATAATGGACTTTTCACACTTATGTTCAGGGATGGCATTAAAAGCACATGTGATCTGGCTTCTTCTTGTTCCATGTCTTTCTAACACCTTCATTTTCCCCCCCTCAAATCCTATTAATGAAAGAAACTTAAAGCTGCAGTTCCAATATCATCTTCCCTGTTAAGCCAAGAGCATCCGGTAGCTACAAGTGTGTAAAATCTATGTTGGAGGCAAAGTGAAAGGACCAGTAGTGGATAGCTTCAGAAGATGCTTATTGGCTATTTGAGGCTGATGTGATCCAGTTTTTAAACCAAAATTTTGCTACAGCAATACTATAAATACTTTAAATCTGTGTCTTTACAATTTAGCTCAGGGATGAAATGATAGAACCAAGACTCCCCCAGTGCCTCCTAAACAGAACACAGAAGAATGCGGAAGCTGGTATTTGTTGCCTATATAGAAAAAAACTACCCTTAACTATTTTTCTAACCCCCACCCTCCCTTCCTACATTAACTTACCCGCGGTTGCGTAAGCATTTCACTGCATATCGTACATTGTATGACTCTGTATGTGACCAATAAATTTGAAATTGAATTGGAAACAAACAAACCCTAAATAAAAGGGTTGCTTATAACTCAGCTCACTTGGTGACTTCAAACTGAATTTTTAAAACAATTTATTGAACATTTGTTTATGTATCAAATGTATATGGCTGTCCTTCTTGCAAGAAGTGACTCTGGGTGACATGCAAAATCAAAGAAATAGATATGTAAAGCATCATTACAAAAAATATATTAAAGATTAAAATATTAAAAAATAAAATGTACAGACAAAGAGAGTGAAAATATCGACCACGATAGTGGAGCCCTCTCTCAGCATGTTACCAATTCCCTGGGACTCCCAAGCCTATTGGCATAACCAGGTCTTGAGGAACTTCTGGAACATGCCTGATGGGTGGCTGCTTTTCCTACTGGCTGATAACATCCTGAAAAAGAAAGGTAGCAAAACTGGAGGAATCAACCAATCTTTTTGTTCCTTGGGTGCTGCACTTACATAATCAGAACAGCACTATTGGAAATACAGAACATGCATAATGAAAGAAGGGTGGGATTTCCAGATGAAACCAGATTTCATATCAGTATCGTTTTCTGCTGACCTTTGGATGGATGGCTAGCACCTAACTCAGCAATATGATCAGGGCAGTTAGCCCCATCAGAGCTGCTCACAGTAAGAAAAAGATTTCTAGCATAAACACAGCTGCTTTAATTGTCTCTGCGGGTACTAAAATAGCAGCAGTAACATCCTTTCCCAACTTCGTGCCCTTCAGATGAGCTGAAATTGCAACTTCCATATTCCAAATTCAGCTTAGCCTTGCTGGATAAGAATTCTGGGAGCTGGTCTCAACACATTTAGAAGGTACCAAGCAAGTTAGAGAAGACTAACATGGTGTTTTATCATACCATGGGCATTGGGGCAACATTTTTTTTTGTCCTTTGTCCAGAGCTAGCACATACAAGAGTTTTGGTGAAGCTGAGGCTTGCCTGCTTCCTTCCCCTAAGTTTCCTTTTCAGATCAGAGCTGTAAAACTGTTTCCTTGAGTCAAAGTACTTAACTAGGTTCATGCCAACATCGGTGTCCTTGTTGGTTGTAACCAGACACGTGCAAAGAGGAAAACCGAAGCAAAAAGGGAAAAGGCAAGAGGTAACCACTGGGTCTTGCTGGTAGACTAGTCTTCAGAATAATAACGAGGAAGAGCCAGTTTGCTTACGTAGTTTCTAAGTATATGTTTCAAAATCTGTTTATGACTAAAAAGATTTTTAAAGAGGATGTCATCTGCTTACTCGCAACTTCTGTGTGGCCTACAAGTGGTTTCAGATGCTTAGCCAAAACCATATAATCTTTCTTCATGAATATGCTCATGCTGCGTTCTTTCTTTTTTGCTCTGTTCTTTTGTGTGATCTTTACACCCTTTCCTTCTCTGTGTACATGCATATGTGTTCCCAGTTCCCATGCCTCTTGGAAGTGAAGTTTTGAGATTTGGGAGACCACTCTGGAATGCTAGTGTTGCGATGAAACAACTTGGGTGAAATAAAGATTTACCAATTGATGATTATTAATATCATAAAATCCAAAGGACAGAAAATGTCCAGAATTATGGAATTCAACACAATGCTTTTATAAATGAGATCATAAGAAATAGGTGATAGGTCTAGAACAGACATAGGCAAACTACGGCCCACGGGCCACATGCAGCCCATTGGGCTTTTTAATCTGGCCCGCCGAACTAGTTACTAGCAGGAACCCTGCAGTTTTGAGGAAGACCCGTTATTAAATTAATAAATTTGGAAAA
>JAEANM010023463.1:0-11364 GCA_017656035.1 Myanophis thanlyinensis
TTGCGGGAGCCGCTTTTCCCCATCAGCACCTGGGCGGCGGGAGAAGAGCCGCTGCGGAGCTGCACCCCCCCCGCTGTCCCCCCCGCCACCGCCCCCCCGTCCTCTTTTTTTGGCTATCAAATATGGTCACCCTACTCTCTCTGTATATTGGTCCAATTTTAGTATACTTGCTGCCAAAGTGAGCATGAGAATTTGATCTGGATGGCTGTATTGTTTAAAACAAAGCCCTAAAAGTACTTTCTTATTATGTCTACTGGCTGGTATTAACCTCATGTACTCAGCTAACAAAGACTAAAAGTTAGGGTGGGATGGGCTTTATCCATCAGAGATATATGTAGAAATAATCTTCATTTTATGTAGTTGTGAACTGTTTGTTTGTTTAAAAGTTTTGTATTGCTACCCATTTTTAAAACATCATTTTGGGCAGTTCACAACAACAACAAAACCCCTCTTCCACAAACCATAAAAGCATGTTGACATTTGAAGGGTTTAATTTAGCAGATTCCTACTTTATTTTGATGCTTGTCTTTGAATACATTTTTTTATCTAAAATATGTTTGTCCAACAATTTGCCTTGCCTAGGCCACATTGAATGAAGAGGAATTGACTTGGACTGCATATAAAATATCTAATTCAGTTAAGGTGTATACTATAAATAACAAGTTTCCTTTGTTTTTTAATATTTTTATTATCTTGTGGGGCCACATTACTAGCTGTCCAGGGCTGCATGCTGCCCATGAGCACAAGTTGAAAACTAAAGGTAACCAAATCCACCTGCTACTCTGAGAAATCAATAAATCCTGGATGACAAATTGGATGAGGCAATATTTGTTCCTTTCAAGTGGCTCAGTTTTTCCAACAGTCTGTTGGGAAGGATCACTTGTTTTAAGATGAAATCAAGAAGAAGACATATGTAACAAAAGACACAGATGGCAGAGGAAAATAGGGAAGAGAAGCAGTAGACAAATGAGAAAAAGACCCCTCCCTTGTCATGCCAAATATTGTATAACTTATTGATAAGAAGTGGGGATAGAGAAAGTTGAGGTTGAATGCTGGGAAAGACATGCCTCTTGGTCCAAGTTTCTTCTTCTTATTGCTGAAAGAAAGGAAAGAAGGGATTGTGAGACAATGGAAAAAAAAAACAAAAAACAGAAACATTATAAAAGGGGTCAGGTTCATAAAATTTCCTTTCAAATGAGCTTAATTTATTGTGGCTTTGTCAATATGCTACAGCGTCTATCAATACATTGGCTTCTTCATTCTACTTGCTTGTCTCCAGAGACACATTGTGAAAGAAAAACTTTAGTCAGCTAAAGTGAGATTATATGCCCTCCTTTTGAGAAGACAATCCTTTGTTGGAAAACATTCTCTGTTATGAAAGATACAGTCCAAATCTGGTTTAAACACACAATGCCACCATAAAGAAAGAAATGGTCCAGATGTTGTCCCTCAATAGTTCCTGTTTTTTGCTCGAGGATGTAGCGATTACTGGGTAAAATGGAAGATCATGGCTCATGTTCCAGCTTTCTTACTTTACCCAACAGTTCATCTGGCTTGCTAAATTATTATTTGATGGCCTGAAGGAGCTGCTGTTTTTGAGATTTAATCAAGCTGGACTCTCACAATTTAGGAGGCACCTCCTCCTTCTAGGGCTGTAATCAAGTTTTGATCATAGCCACTGTGCCCAGGAAAGAAAAACAACCCCAAAATGATTGTGGCAGCAGAGAATATCCATGGATCTAGAGAGAAGGTGCGTGTGCCTGCAAAAATCTAAAGTGGCCAATAGATGTTCTCAACCCTACAGATCCACTCTGTCCCCACTTCTTATTGAGGTAAAACATGGAAGTAGGATCATTGACAGAATGGTCAGGAAAGTGCAAAAGTTTTTACCCATTTTGAAAGTTCTACAGGCTGTTGGCAGCTAAAGAAGAAAATACTACTTTAACACCAAATCAGCTACAAGCATTTTCAGACTAATTCACACATGTGCTGAGGACATGTTGATAGCAACATGACAGAAAACATGGATTGTCAGACCATATTTATCCCATGTTTAGATGCAAGTGATAACTAAACTCCATTTATTTCAAGTGAAGTTTTAATTTGAAAGACCATAAATAGGCACAGTATTAAAAATAATATAATTAACATAATGAATCTGTGCTTTCTGGAAACATATATAAAGAGAGTCATATGCTCTCATAGTCTGACGTTAGGAATTCAATCAGCCGTGGTGGAAATTTAAAAAACTACTTGTGCAATCTACAGCTTTTACCACTCATCATAAATGCTGGCAATTCTATGTACAAAAAAACAGAGCTCATCTTTAATATAGTGGTCACAGCTTCTTCAATTAAATTGATTGGCTATGGCTCATCAAGTTGATGTTGACTCTTAGAGGCCACACAAATAGAACATATCTGGAGTTTCTGTTCCAAACTGGCCCTTTATGTCTCATAATAATGCATCCATAACCACAGTAACAAAGTCCACCTAGTTTGCTGCTTGTTTTTTTCTTTTCTTTCGTTCTACCTTTCTCAGCATTTTGAATGTCTCAAGGAGGTTTCAAAATGATTTTATAAGCTGTTCTTGAGGAGTCTTTTTCCTGTTTAGAAAAAAAAAAATAACTTGCCCAGAAATATGCTGGAATACAGTGGCAATTCTGACAGAGGAATTTTGGAATCTGAAGTCTGTACATTGAAAGTTGTCTATCTGGGAAATAATTCATTTACTAAAATTACAATGAGACTAACTTCTTCCTATTATATAATTTATAGTTTTCAGTTTGCAATTACAGCTTCAGTGATAGATCATAAAGCAATTTTTGTTTAACTTTGGAATGTCTGATATAAACGCTACTTACACTAGTTTCTCGTAGTTTTAGCAGTCAACGTGCTTCTGTACAATTTATAGTTACTTGTTTTCAAATAACTGTTATTCTTCATAACCATCATAATATGCTACATGTTGATCAAAGTTCAAATTTAATTAATTAATTCATTCATTCATTACAATTCAGAACTAATTAATTAATTAGGTAGGAAAATGTTGATCCTGATTATAATTGAAGCCATCCAAGAAACTGTTCAACTTAATCTAAATCTAATGTACTGTAAATGTTCTGTACAGTATTTTTTAAAACCAGGACATTGTTCATTATATTCTTGCAAGGTGTAATTATATACTAGCAAGATGGGAGTATGGGAGAGGGGACGGTATAGAAATCCTGACAAATAAAATAAATAAATAAATAAGTATTACTAATGTCTTTCAGTTTTTGACCATGTTCTCCTTCACAGCCTTCCAAACCAGCTATACACATGAAATATAGGAAGGGCAAAGCCATTTTCATGGCCCATTGTGCAAGTTCATACTCGTATTCATTAACAGAGGCTTTTGTTGTTCCGTCATTAAGTAATGACCAACTCTTCACAACTCCATAAACCATAGCATGCCAGGCCCCTTGTCCTTCACTGTCTGCCAGAGTTTGCCCAAATTCATGTTCATTACATTGATGGTACCATATAACCACCTTATCCTCTGACATTCTCTTCTCCTTTTGCCTTTGATCTTTCCCAATATCAGGGACTTTTCCAATGAGTACTTAGATGGCCAAAATATTTGAGCTTCTGTATCCGTCCTTCCAAAGAACAGTCATGATTGATGTCCTTTAGGATAGAGGCTTAGTCTCTAAAGCCACTGATTAAAGCTATTGATTAATGATGAACTGAATTTCAAAATTAAGCACAAAACCAAACTTTTCAAAATTGAAATAAAGATTGGTTTATATTAGCACTTCTGAGCAATGAAAATTGAATAGACTATGTGGAAAAATAAACACATTAAAGACATACTGTACATCTAAAATGGGGATAGATTAAATTATTCTTGTTTTCTAGATGCTGAACTCACCCCAGAAACTAGATTGGAACTTATTAGAAATGCTGCAGCAGTAAATTGGCAACAGAATAGACAAGATAACTGTTGGGGTCATTTTTCAAATATACTATAGTGGGACTGAAGGCTTTATTCTTGCAATTCTAACAAGTCTTTAAGCATAATTTGAGAAGAGATAAAGCTCAACAGCAAACATGTTGACTTGATGACTTAGAAGTTTGTCTCCAATAGATTCATGGAATTTTGTCTGTATCAAATTTTAAAAGGAAATGGGGCCTTTTCCTTGGTGACCATACTTAGGATTGTGTTGTTGTGTGTGTGTGTTTGTGTGTAGTGCATGTGTGTCTTTGAGTCAGTGTGGACACTTGGAAACTTTTCTTGGCAAGATTTCAGAAGTGGCTTGCCATTGCCTGCTTCCTGTGACTGAGATGGAAGAATTGGCCCAACGACACCTAGGTTCATGACTAAGATGGGACTTGAACTCAGGATCTCATGGTTTATAGCCTGGTGCCTTAACCACTACACCAAAGTGGCTTCCCTTTTGACTGTGCTATCATACAATCTGCCACTGAAATCATTGGAACTTAAAGTGTCTAACTGCTAACTGAAGACAGATCTTAATTTCATTCATTCCAAAAAGTTTATTGGATATAAATGTTCTTGACAGATGAAGAATGGTAAAAAACAATGATCTATGAAATATATTAAATATTTTGATACGTCCAGTACTAAAATAAGAGAAATGAAAGAAGCAGTTGGCAGTGTTTACTATTTGATTATTTACATAATTCTTTTTAATCTGCAATGTGACTGACAGCCATATAATTTATCCTCACAACAAATCTGGGAGATCAATATTATTATTTCCTTTACACAACAGGAGCTGAAAAAGTGTTTGCCAGAATTTAATCAGTATTGGGTTATATTTCTGGATTTGTTTACGCAACATATTCATGCATTCTTCAAACTGATTCCTGGAAAAAACCATCATCAACAGAGAAATACTATTTCATGGCATTTAATCCGTAATGGCTTAATATAAATCAGACCACCTTAATATACACCTTAATATATTATAATTAAAAAAAGAAATAATAGGGACCATTATAGAACAATACTCATTATGGAGCTAGAATAGAGAAACTAATATGAACATCTGTTTTCTTTCCTTTTTGATTTGTTTGTTTGATGAAGCTTTGTTCTCTGCATCAACATTACTATTTAAATGTAAACACTCTAGATATTAATAAAAAAATCTTCAAGAACTTTTTCAGTTGAAGCAGTCAACTGAAGTCTAATTGTCTAAAAAAATCCTATCCCAAAATGGCATCTTCTAATTTTTTTGGAACTGCAACTCCCAAAAGACCACGGTAGTTGGAAATTCTGGGAACTGCAATGTATTTTGGGAAAGTTGGTGCCAATATAGGGAAAATTAGTTTAAAGGCCCAAGGTTTATGTTAGTAGAAGGTCTCTTTTGGAAAAACATGATTTGGTAATTATAAAATCTCTACCGGTTGCTATTAAAATTAAGTGTCAGCAGGGTGAAATTAACCATCAATGGATCATATCTATATTGTAACCCTTACTGCATTTATCAAATACACAACCCTAAGCACTCACCTCTATAGGAGACAAAACTTTGAAGATAACCCTTTTAAGGGCTTCTTAGCTGAAGCAGCTCTTGCAAAAAGTACATGGCTTGCAATTTTCAAATGCTTTCTAAACATTTTCTAGTTGTCACTTATACTGTGATTGATCACAAGCATCCTGTATTTGGAACCCGGAAAATGATTAGTGTCAACAACCTGAAATAAGGTTTAATCCAAGCTGACAACTAAATTAGACTTATAGTCTAGAAATAGACACAAAAAGACAGAGAGAGGGAATATCCAGAGATCTTTGATATATTGCTCCAAATGATGTTGCAAAACAGGTCAAAGAATGAAATGGAAATGTACTAATGTGGATTGATTGCAGCAGCAGCTCCTCCTCTCCCTTCACAGATACATTTTCAACAATTATCTATACCTTTGAATCTGGTATACCCCTTTTTGACCCACCATATATTTAAGCTTAGGTCTTTTTCAATCTAGCAACTTGCTCTGATGTATATTAGGATTTTTCAGGTTTTAACCAGTGGCTGAGGAACTGAGGGTAGAATAACAGTCAGAGTCCACAAATCTTCCTGCTCATTAATTTCTTGCTTCCTGCTAAAGCTGTTTTTGCTAGTAATATATGGTATAGAAATGGTTAAAGTTTAGAGAAAAGTCATTTCAAATTATGTTAATGTAATTTGCTAATGCCACAGTTTAATGGTTCAAGACATTTTCAAGTGTTTTACCCAAAATTAAGTAGGGTATGTCTCTATGTAGGCAGAGAACTTATTTATTTACTTACTTATTAAATTTTATGCTGCCCATTTCCCCTACAAGGTGATTCTTGTGCACTTTGTGTACGTCCATTATATCAAGGATTGGCAAGAATGTGACTTTTTAAAACAAAATGATAGCAGCATAGAAGCCATTATTTTAGCAAATTGCAAAGCAGCGGATTCTCCAATGGCATTGAGGTATATCTGGAAGTCAGGAAATGTTTCCAAAAGATAGGAGGGAAGTCAAGGGTCACCAAAGTTCATCACAAGTACCAGAAACTAGTTGGGAATTACAATAAAGAGACCCAATCATGCAAATCAAAAATTGGGCAATGGAATTAAGGTCAAAAGTTTAATGAACCCAGAGATCCTGAAGCCACTCTCAAGTATTAAATATTAATTTTTTACATAAGTTTTATTTATGGTTTTATTTCAATGTTGTAATCCACTCAGAGTTGCCTTGCAGTAAGATGGTCAGCAAACAAATAAAATAAATATATAAATAAATGTATTTCTTATTGCTCTTTTACCATTAGTACCACTAATAGTCCTGGTTTTGAACTATGTTTTCATATATGCACCCCAGTGTTTTACAGCTGCTGACAAAATATCCATCTTGTCACCTACACTGAAGCATAACAAAGAGCCTCGATGGCACAGTGGTTAGAGTACAATACTGCAGACTACTTCTGATGAGTGTTGGCTGCCTGCAGTTTGGCAGTTCAAATCCCACCAGGCTCATGGTTGACTCAGCCTTCCATCCTTCCGAGGTGGGTAAAATGAGGACCCAAACTGTTGGGGGCAATATGCTGTGTCTGTAAACCACTTAGAGAGGGTTGTAAAGCACTATAAAGCGGTATATAAGTCTAAGTGCTATTGCTAAAGGGCAATCTGCTTGAAAAAATTGAGAAAGATACAAACAATGCAATAAAAAGGATCAATCTCTAAATCAGTGAAATCATTTTTCAGTGCAGAATCTAAAATATTTGATCGGACTAGTAATTGATCACTTTGTTGGCAATGAGAGGGATATGAATACTTGTTGGAATTCAAGTTCCCAAGAAGAGCTATATAAAGACATCATGGCAAGACTGATTGTGGTGTTCAACATCATGAAGTGGCTACCCTATGCAACTGACTTGGGGTATCACGAAAGTAGCCATAACTGTTGCTCTAAGTTCACTATCTGGAGACACAAATGACATTTATATGATTTTCTGCCTCATCTGCCCAAATGTGTGTAAGAATTTGTATGCTATTTATTTTATTTAAAACATGTGAATATGACTTCTTATACAAAATAAATCATCTTTAAGGAAGTGGCAGAGAGTAGAATTATATAGAAAATGGAAAGAAAATGGAAAGTATTTGAGACAAACTGACTGCTCTCAGTAAAATGGAATATTCAGATTTGGCTGTGTTTGAAGGAGCAAAACTCAAGATGCCTTGAGTCTCTATGTTCCATACAGAACAAAATGGCCTCGAATGTCCCATTGTATGCAACCATGACAATTCAAACCAAGTCTATGACCCCAATTTTTTAAATCTATGATCACAAAAGTAAATGCAATGAATATTCAGTGGTAATTAGGATGGTGGTAATCTTTCTGAAGCAGTGATCTGAAATATGCACCATAACACTAGTGTTTCTGGAAATGTGTATGTATGTTTCAAAAAGATAAAGATGGCAGATGTGGAACTGCATCTCAATACCAAATCATTTATCTTTACTGTTTTTATGCCTGTGGACACCAGTGCAGGAGAGTACATAGTATGCTTCTTTTCAGATTATTAAAGCAGCTGCATCTTTTTCTAGCCTTCCTTGGCTGTTTTAGAAGCCATTTTGCTTTATGCGCAGATCTGCAGAGACAACTGGGAGCAGCCACCTAAACTTACTTTAAGTACAAGGGCTATCCACAAAATAGATTACGTTTTCGTCTGTAGCAAGAAGGGGCGGAGCTAGCACAGCCTTCTTTGGTCTGTGCTTCCGTTGCTCAGTCTGCATCTAGTTGTGTTAGTGGGAGGTTCGTATCATTGCCCATTATTTCACAGCAAACGTTTGAAATGTGTGCTGCAATTGAAAATCCTGTGAGTTGTGAGGTGCGATCAGTGATAAGGTTTTTGTTGGCAAAAAAACCATAAACCGATTGAAATTTTTTGGCAACTGTGTGAAGTGTACGGAGACAACATCATCACTGAAGGTGGAGTGTGCCAATGGTGCATTAAGTTTAAAAATGGCCAAACTAACGTTCATGATGAACAGCGGAACTGCGGAATTGCGGGCAGGTGTGACTGACTGGCTCAAGTCTCAGGCGGCTGAATTTTATGACAATGAAATTACAAAGCTTGTTCACCGCTATGATAAGTGCCTCAATTTGTTCGGTGAATATGTTGAAAAGTAGTATTTAAATGTCACTTTCAAGTGTATACAATAAAAAAAAATTCTACACTTTTTTTTCTATCGCAAAACGTAATCTATTTTGTGGATAACCCTTGTATTTGAAAAAATACACTTCATGTGTGTTCCTACATGCTTTGAAGCATCTCTTTCAAAAGATTGGTAGAGTCATGACATTGGGTACTACCTTTCATCCCACCTACAGAAAATGTGAAAACATTTTCTAAAATACCCATGTGTCAAAACTTACATGGATGATCCATCTTTAGAAAAGGAACAGGAGCCGAAGAAAACCTTGAAAGCTAATGGATGAGCTCAGCACAGCAAGCATCTCATCACATTGGCCTCTTTGAACATGGAAGTCATGGTCCCAGAGACTATCTTGGATTCCTTGAAATGGGTTTGAAGTTCATGAAGACAATAAAATTACCTTGCAGGCAGACAAAGGACTGAGAGGCACAGAAGCTAAAACTCCCTAGATTAGTGACCTATTTAAGAATCAAATTTCCTTCTCAGTAACCCTACTTTCTCAACAAATTATGCTGGGACTGAAGACTTGACATTTTTTAGATTCTGATTACCTAGGCTATGTTTTCTGCTCAATCTGCTGGTCACACACTGATTTCCTTGGAGAATTCTCTGGTTCCTCCCAGTTATATTTGCCTCAGCTCAGCTGAACACATAATAAAAGCTATCATATCAGCATGCATGGTTTTAGAGACTGCTTACAGCCACAGAAGCCCAGCAGAAGCCTATACATGGCATTATTCACCAAGCCAGCTGACAAAAATTAATAGTATTCCTATGGCTATTAGCTCAAATCTCTTATTTCTAATACATAAGCACAGTGCATGCTTCTGGATGTAGTAATAGTTCAGCACAGCTCAACAAGCTTTTTAGTCATTCTCAGGGGAGTTGTCCAAAAAATTTGAGATAGTGGCTGAGATGATGTGATTGAATCTCTGTCCATTTTTTTTAATATGCCTCACATGTCATGCAAATAAAGCACAGAATTTCATTTATATCATCATGGCAGTTGTCCTATTTGGATCTTACCACATGGATACCCCTGCCCATTTTAAACTCTTATACAGCACTTACTCCTAAATCATTTCCACACATGTGGTATATCATGTTTCCAGCATCACCAAGCGATCCCTAAACATAAAGTGGGCCTTTGTTGTTATTATATGGCTGCATAATGCTCTAAGTCTAAGATGTTAATAAACATATAACATCTGCCCCAGCCCTCATCTATTTCAGCCCTAGCAGAACTACTGGATATGGTGAATTTTTCTTTTTTAAGCCACAGGACTTTGAGACTCTTAGAAAAGTTAAAACAGTACTACTCAAAATAGCCCTATTTTATTTTAAAACTATAACCAAGGGCAGGATACATTTTCCCAATATAGTTATTACCTTATAAGTATTCCAGGACCTCTGAGCTTTTTAAGCTCAAAATATTTTCCATAAAGGACCTTTGGTCTTCTGTAGTAGGCGAATGATGTGTTTGCTCCTAAATGTACTGGGTGAAAAGTATTAAGAAGAAGGATCTAATTATATTTTAAAATTGGGGTGGATTTTCCCCTGAGGCAGGTTAAATAATGGCAACGAGTCTGTTTTATTTCTTCTTTGGAATAGTTATATTTATTGCATGTATTTATTTATTCAATTTGTATAGCCATGAATCTCAAACCAGGGACTCTGGATGGTGAATAATCGTAAAGACCATTAAAATATAACATAACAGAAAAAAGAAATTAAATACAAATAGCAACCACATATATTGTAACCCATTGTGTCAGCATCACCAGGAAACGGGGCCCTTCCCACACAGGGAATCCAAAACCTGAGAACAGAGCTAAGTCTTCAAGGACTTCTGAAAGGCCCCCACATTTATATGTTGTTTTTCAAGAAAAAAACCTCTTAGAGAAAGCATCTTTTCTTGTAGCTTGATAATTTTGAGTGAAAAAAAATTGGGATAAAGGCAGAACAATTCCATGCATATCCCCTCAATCATAGGTCTGAATGTGCATGTGTCATTCATTGCCTCTAGATTAGATTACTTTCATATATTCCATATGCAGGACAGATTTCTTACAAAAATCAGGTGTGCCAGGTAGGAGATTCAGAGGTGAAGTTCAGCAGGTTTTAGCAGGTTTGCTAGAACTGGTAGTAAATTTTCTAAGCAGTTCAGAGAAGCGGTTGTTAGAAGAAACTCCTTTTGTTTTTTTCCACTTTACAGGGTTAATCCTGTAAAGGAGGCAGGAAAAAAAATCTGGTGTTGTTTTTAGTCTAATCTTCATTTCCCTGCTTACAGTCACATGACCCCCCCAGCCACGCCCACCAAGCCATGCCCACAGAACAGGTAGTAAAAAAAATTGAATTCCAGCACTGAGGAGACTTAACAGAAGCTAAGAATCTGGATCACATATTTATTCCTTCCCACTTATTTTGGCTGCCAAATTGTTTGGGAGCATAATCTCAAGTGATAATATTAACCATTAAAATCCATTATTCTTTTGTGTGAATTCCCATGACTGTTGATAATTCATACATTATAATAGAATATTGTCTCATAAGAAAAATAAAGGCAAGGGACTTCCTGTTTGGCTTCTTCACCGGCAGGTCGGAATCCGCGATCGTCCGCGGTTTCGATCTGTGCTCTCTTGCTGGAACTCCTTGACCCTCCCCGTAG
>JAEANM010023464.1:0-11364 GCA_017656035.1 Myanophis thanlyinensis
CTTTGGGCTAAGAGGCTTTTAAATTGCAAATAAAGCTAGCTCAGTCTATTGTCTTCCAAATAAGGATCTGCTGGTGGAGGCAGGGGGCAAGGGCTGAATTTCTGTCTTAAGATTTCGTTTTTCTGTTTCTCTTTTAGAATGCCTTTTAATGTTTTCATTTTTCTAAGAGAGGACTGGGTGTTAACTTCCAACAACCCCATCCACATTAAAGCCTTTTCCTCTCTATTTACTTTAGTTCCCAGAAAAACTTGGTGGCACAGACTCTTACATCTGTTAAATCCATTTGGGTTTCTAAAGTTAGAGTTATCCTTGGTAACATGTTCAACTTGGGTGGAAAAGGGGGATAACAGAAGAACTTTTAGCTTTGAAACTGGCATTGGTCACCTTGTGTCCTCAAGATATTTTGGAAAGCATTGTGACCCAATAGTTAGGAACTGTACAAGTAGTATTTTGAGGAAAAACATATGGCCAAAGCTGCATGACCCCAGCTTTATAACTTGATGCAAGAATTTGCTCTATTAAAACCATTTGTACTGATTTTATAGGAACGTTGCATTGTAGTTTTGTCAACTCCTTCTGAAGCCTTTAGAAGGATTTGCATTATACAGGATTGCATTAAGCCTGAGCACCACATCTGAACAGTACCAATTAATTAACGTTATTGAAATAGTCTGTTTTCGATAAATTGGATTATGGGATCAGGCTTCTTGCACCTCTAGACTTTCGTAAAGTATCTCTCAAAATCTTGGATAATCCGGATCAAACTTTCAAAGCCGAGGGTGTTGTCAATGCTTCCTCTTCAGCCCTTCTAACCAACTAAAAAAAGGGAACGTTCACAGATTAAGGCAGGATACATTCCTATTTTATCTTTTAAAGACAAGAGACAGTCTAGATTCGTGATCAGGAGCAGGTTACCATTTTGCATGGGAGATGTTCAATTTTAAAAAAATAAATGGGAAGTAACTAGTGACAATATTGTGAAGGATGGAGGCAACATTTTTTGTCATTTTTTTCTGAAGTGGCAGGGTGCAAAATAAATTTATTAAGCTTCAAATTGGCTGGATCAAATTTGTATTTTGAAGCCAAAAACAAACCCTTGTAAAATCAAACTGCTTCAAATGATCATTTTTGTAGCTAAATTTTGGTGGAGGAAACTGGGAATGATCTAGAACGGCCACTAGATAGATTGTCCATTGCTACAGTCCAGTATTCCCCAACTTGGTGCCTCCAGACATAGAGATCAAAATTCAAATCATCTTAAGCTAGCAGGGCTAATGGTCAAAGATGACGAGAGGGCAAGTTACAATATCTAGGGAGACCTGTATGGGCTTCCTATCACAGGCTTGCCAATTGTCCTTTATTTTTATGAAAGACAACGTAAGTTATTGTTTTTTTACGTTCTACCACTGTCTCATAAAGAGCTGGTAGTTGGTCTAAGACAGAGGTGAGCAATTATGGCTCCTTCATGACTCGTGGACTTCAATTCCCAGAATTCCTGAGCCAGGCTGGCTCAGGAATTCTGGGAGTTGAAGACCACGAGTCATGAAGGAGCCATAATTGCCCACCCCTGGTCTAAGAGGATCATCTACACAGACTTTCTCAAAACAAGTCCTTCTACGCTCATTGTGATTTAGGAAACATAAACAAGATAGAACCCTAAAACCTTGCAATGTGAAGTCTCTAATGCAAACTTAAACTCACTAAGGCAGATAAGAGACTTAATCAGGCAACGTTGAGCTGCACTGGAAAAAGTCTGAATTGGCTAAAAGCATTTTCTTCTTCATTTGTAACTTCGCAATGTCCCAAGCTCTGATGATAAAAAGTTAGCTTGGCCTTCACATAAAGGCAAGGCCTTGGATGAAGTAAAGAGGCATTTGTCCTTGTGGATGGAAGAGCCAGAGGTAATAAACCAAAAAAAGGGTAGCTGAGAGTGGAGAGTTTCTTTGCAGTCCAGCCAATTTGCTATTTTTTAATATATTTTTTTGCCATGTGAAACAACCCAGCAAACATTCTCCAGTTCAGCGTTCCAGGATGGTTTTTGTGGGGGAGGTTAATAACTGAACACATGTTCTGTCGCTTACAAAATAATAAGAGAGTGACAGTTTTATAGGAGAAAAAAAGAATTTTTCCCTCCCTGGCAAAAAAAAAAGCTGCAACAGCAACATTTCCAACATCCCCAGCCCACGCTGCTAGGAAAGGAGGAGCCACAGATACAGTAGATCCCCTGACTGAGAATTGCTAAATTCTTTGCAAGTCTGCTCCGGATTAAATTTTCTAAACATCAGCCACAGTCCAATGTACTTAGGTTGCATTTTAAATATCCCAAAGGACCTTCCTATCATAAAGAGCCCTTTGAAATATATTTAACAAATGAAATCTTTAAATGGGACCTGATGGAAATAAAGCAAATTTGTTAAGGATAAGACAATCCTTAAGACAAAATCTGCTTTTGGAAGTCGGATACAGTAATTACAAGTTCAGCAAATGCTTCTGCTTTAGAAATCCAGAATAAAGCGATCAGTGAACTACCACTAAAGTTGGGAAGATTAAAGAGGATTCCCAGTTCAACACACAAGCTTTAAATAGTGTTGGATGTATGCATTTTACGAGATGGTTGGTTGGCTGGTTGGTTAACTTGTACACGACCAGCTTCTGGGAAATCTGGGTTCTTTGCAACAAAAAAGGCAACAGAGTCAAAGCAATGAAATAATACCCAGTATTATAATGCTACCCCTACTCATTCCTAAAAGGTTTGGAAAAACTTTGTCTTCCAGGCTTTCTCCAAATATTCAAAGCATGTGCAATCCAAACTATAAGAAGGAACCCCTGTCTTTGGGCCAACACACCTTCCCTTCACAACTGTGTGACATCTTCAGCTTTTCTGCTTGCTGCCAGCCCTGCTTCTATGGTCAAATTTAAGTTCCCTGAATTGCATTTCGAAGCCTACTGGAAGACAATAGAGCACCTGCAACGCCTATGTGCTATGGCTCTTACCTGTCAGCATGCAGGCTGTTGCATTCAGCACCAATGGCAGCCTCCTAACTTCTTCAAAGGAAACACCGTATAAAATTCATTATTAGCACAGTCCATTTAGATGGGGATGGGGATATGAGTCATTTTTGGACCTCCACCTAGGCATCCAATAGCCACGAGTCCAGGAAAACTCCCAAGCTGCAGATCTGCTGTTATTGTACATTGAATTTGATAATACGCACTCAAGAACAAGCCCCGTTGTTCATAATAGGGTTTAAATCATTCGTTTACACAAGAGAGTTACATTGTTTAAAACAGCAATTTTAAAATTAATCAGTAAGCTTTAACTCTGTCAGTAGGTTGCCGTGTGTGTGTGTGTGTGTGTGCGCGCACGTGCATTCAAGCCATTTTTTACTCCTGGCAACTATCTGGACAAATCCATGCAGTTTTATTAATAACATTTCAGAAGTGGCTTGCCACTGCCTTTTTCTTAGGGCAGAGAAAAGAGTGGCCCAAAGTCACCCAGATGGCTTTATTCCTTAGACTCACAATTTCCTGGTTTCTAGTTGTGGTTAATGCTTTATTTTACTGCAACAGAGGGAATCGGAAGTCAATGCTTTTTTTTTTCCTTTTTCCCAGCCCTTCCTCGCTTCTCTTTCCTCTCTTCCTCCTTGCCACTGTCTTTCTATTTACTTTTGTATTTTGTACCTTATCTTATAACCTAATAAAATGTTTTTTTAATAGAAACTAGCTCTTTAAAATTAATTTTTTGAAAACACGATTGGAATACTTTTAAGATCGAGAATCTGAATTCGCAATGTCGCATTTGCTATGTAGGAAAAAAAACCCCGTATGGCAAGCAAAACAGGGATTGTGCCAATAGGACACTCAATGCACTGACTTCCCCATTAGTTGCAAAACTGCATGAATGCTGCATGAGGGTGAACTAGGCCTTTAATGTGGCAATGCAGCAACCATCTGCTGAACATCACTGGAACATGGGCGGTCATGATCATAAACACTTGCCATGTGTAGCACTGCTCATCTTTCTCCTATGCTGGTATCAAGACCCTGCTTCCTTAAAGGGATTCAGTAGCATCTAATGACCTTTTCATTGATCTCGTCACCCAGTTCCAACATAATTTCTATATCAGGGTGGCAATCTACAACCCTGGAATTTATTTGTTAATTAATCACATTCATACAGCCACCTATCTCATAAAACTAAAACTGTTCTGGGGAATGTACTACAGTCACTTAAAGCAGCAATATATCAAAAAACAATCATTATAAAAAGTCCTATTTTAAAAAAAGGCACTTTAAAAATAATCTAAAAATATACAAAGCCCATGGAGAGAATAAGAAATTTCAACTACTGTAGAGTCACCTAACATTCTGAATCCACAACAGCTGATCAAAGGAACTATGAGGAGCAGTTTGGTCTAATGGTTAAGGCACCAGGTTACAAAACAGGAGATCATGAGTTCAAGTCCCATCTTAGCCATGAAAACCAGCTAGGTGACTTTGGGCCAATCATTCTCTCTCAGTCCAACCCACCTCACAAAGTTGTTGATGCAGGGAAAATAGCAGGAGGAATATATAATAAAGGCGGGATGCAAATAAATAAATAAATAAATCACAGACAAGACTGATGGGCATAAGCTTTCTTCTATTCTCGTTTTGTAACAATTGATCTTTAAGACACACTATCTTTGATTCTGGATGTTAAATACAGTCAGGAAAACTAGTAGCTACCGAGAGCCCTCCCTTCTATAAATTAGTCTAGACCAGGGGTGGGCAATTGTGGCTCTTTTACGACTTGTGGACTTCAAATCCCAGAATCCCTGGGCAAGGCAACCTAATAAAATGGAGGAAACATTTTGAAGTGTAAGGGTTCCTCACAATGTTTTCTCCATTTTATTTAGGTTGCCTTGCCCAGGGATTCTGGGATTTGAAGTCCACAGGTCATAAAAGTACCATAGTTACCCACCCCTGGCTTAACCCTTACACTTAGACCTGAAAACATTTCCTTCATTTTGTTTAGGTTGCCTTGCCCAGGGATTCTGGAATTTGAAATCCACAAGTCATAAAAGAGCCACAATTGCCCACCCCTGGTCTAGACTCCTTTTCAAACTGTCAGAAGTGACAACCATCACTTCAGTTCAAGTCAACTGAACAATCTGCAATAGATGAGGCTCACCCTGGGAAAATCATCTTTATGATCATGGCATCTCCCCTATCATCTATGTGTTGGATTAATCCAGAAAAGGACCTTTTTATAAAAGCCACAAAAGCATCCTTTGCCATTATTAAATATGCCTGTCATAAACAACTATGTACTAGCAGCTGTTAAATTATTCAAGGCTAAAATACTGGGCTCGATGTATATGGCGCCCAGTTAGGTTTTTATAAGGATGCTTTTATGATAGAAGCTACCTAATCAAAAATTGTAAAGGCTATAATACGAGTCCCTTATTCCACTTTAACCAGTTGGAATTAAGCTGCATCTCCTTTGGATCCCACCTAAGATTTTTTCTTGAAGAACTTAATTGGTTCACTTCGCCTTATCAGACAGGTGTGAATCTTCCCTAAAAAGACAAATTAATCTTCACCTGGTTTTCGGAGGTTTTTCTTTTCTGGCATTAGTTTGTCCCTCTCTTGATAAATTATAGTTGCCCTTTTGCTGAACATCTGACAAGCAGATCTCCCACTTCCATTACCACATAATTGCCACCCTCCCCTGTTCCCTTCCCAGATATCTTTTTATCTTTTCCCATATTTCACATGGGAGAGTATTCACTTTGGTCAAATCATAAAATTACAGGTAAGAGCAATAACATGTATTATGGATACATGATTAAAAAGACTACACTTGTATATGTTCTGATACAGAAGTAAAAGCCTGTTTCACATATACATATTGCACTGTACAATAAATGGATGTTAGAACTCATAACACCTTCACATCCTCTGAGCAGGTTGTCATTTTTCTCCTAAACAGACTTCAACTATTTCTAATAAAGTTACTAAATTTTTAACAATAGCCATGGCCTCCATGAATAATCTGATGCCCTACACCAGGGGTGTCAAACACTATTAATTGCTTCTGGCTTTTCTGTACAAGTTCTATTTAAAAAAAAAAAATTGTATGCCATTGTTTTATATTTGATGTATTGTAATATCCTCTTCTTTGAAATATTAGTTTCGTACCGTAAACAAATGATGAAACTATGTGGTGTATAAATGAGCGGTATTCTTCCTTTTTGGTCCTGGATTTAGCTTCAATGCAGAAACAGGCCAAAATTCCAGCTCTTAGTAGAGGACTGTGCAAATGGTTAGAACTGAACAAATTGGACCACTCTCACATGAAGAGGGCAAAGCAAATGACTAGCAGTTTCAATGCCTAGCATTTGTTCATCTCCATGCAACTCACTGAATCTCAGAAGGCACTATTGTAAGCCCAGCTCACAGCTGCGTGTGAGGCTTTTTTTTAATTCATAGGTTCCTGTATTCTGATGAGAAACAGCTCAGTTTATATCTGAGCATTGATAAAGATTTTAGCCGCAGTACTTTGTAAAACCCTTCCTCCCCCAGCCAATTCCATAGAGAGGGACATTGATAGTTTTTCACAGGGTCAGAGTGCCCCCAAAAGAACCTGTTCAGAGCCTCTAAATATGGTTTACATGCTCTCTTTATCTTTATTTAGTTATACCTTTTGTTACCTGCCAACTGTCGAAAGTTGGTGATCATTTCAAACGACTTTTATCCGAAGCAGAAATTTTGAATGCATTAAATTGCCACCTGAATATTGGGCCCCCAAAGAAAGAACCTTAAACCTCACGAAAAATGTCATTTTCAGGAGGAAACCTGAAGAATGAGAGAGTTATGTAGGGCTTTTATAAACACTTCCAGGGAAATCTAATCACAGATGTCAGAAACAAACAAGCGATAGGTAATAGTGAGATGTCAGATTGTCTTAACTTGTATTTTAACATCTGTCCACTCTCAGAAGGGAAATGAAGACTTAGCAGACCTTCAGGATACTTCTAGTTGAAAAGGAAATAACAGCTCAAAGATAGACAAGGAGAGAGTAAAAGAACAGTCAAATATTATCACTGATCCAAGTCTTCATGGGCAGATGAGCTACATCCTAGGACCGTGATGGCAAACCTATGGCACGGGTGCCACAGATGGCACACAGAGCCATCTGGCTGGGCACACAAGCTGTTGGCCAACTTATCTCCAGCTGAGCATGCACGTGTGATTGCGTATGCACACATGGGCGATTGCAGAGACTCAGCTAGTCTTCAGGCATCCGCTGTGCATGTGCATGATTTCAGCAGAAAATCCAGCTGGTCTTTGGAGCTCTCCTGTGCATGCACACACAACTGTGCGTGAGTGCCTGAGCACAACACATGTGCATTGCACTTGCAAAAGCTGCTCCATGTGCAGATGGCAGTTGCACATGCAGCGCATGTAGAGGAGCTGCACACAAGTGCGGATGGCATGCACAAAGCACGTACTTTTCAGCTCTTGATAAGTAAAAGGTTCGCCACCACTGTCCGAGGACAATGTACATGAACAAGATACCTGAAGACCAAAGTAGGGCAAGTGATGTTTTTATGTTCAAAAAAGGGAAAACAGAAGACCTAGGAAACTACAGCGCTATCAACTTGATGTTGATGCTGGGCAAGATCCTTGAGCAAATTATCAACATGTTTTTGAGCTTTTGTGTTGTAATGAGAACTTGACATTCGGCAAAACCTCTTATGATGTCCTTATTAATAACACTGTAAAATATAGGTTAGTTCAGGGCTCCCCAGCTCCCAGACTGCACACTGGTACCAGCCTGCGACCCTTTAGGAACTGGGCCGGGCAAGTGAATGAAACTTCACCTGTATGTGCACAGGATCTAGGTAGTGTGTGAAACTATGCCTCCCCTCTCCCCAGTTCATGGAAAAATTGTTTTCCATGGAACTGGTCCCTGTGCTCAAAAGGTTGGGGATCACTGGGTTAGATGATGCAACTATTTATGGATTCATAAATGGCTGAATGATACCCCCCAAAGAGTATTCATACATGGCTCTGTATCATCTTGGAGATTTGCATCAAATACAGTGCCATGAAGCTCTGTCCTGGGCCTTGGACTGTCCAATATCTTTATTACTGACCTGGACAAAAGAAAGGATTGAGGAGAGCATGACCAAGACTGCATGTGACACAAAACTAGGAGGGATAGGTAATGCTGCAGAAGAGTAAGTGAAGGTTCGAAAAAGAACTAGACCACCCTGAACAGTAGGTTGAAACAGACAAGACTGAATTTAAGAGGGGAAAAATACAAAGTCCTATATGTGGGGACAAAAAACAATGAAAGGCCTCTAAGTCTAGGATGGAGATCTGGATGGAGACAGGATCTAGGTGTTCTAACAGATTATAAACTAAGCATGAAGCAACAGTGTGATGCAGCTGCTGAGAAAGGGATTGCTATTTTGGGGGTAATTGACAGGAATACGGTGTCTTGGTTCCAGGGAAGAACTGCCCCATATTACTCCACTTTGGGCAGACTGATGAGAGAATACTGGTTCCAGTTTTGGGAATTCCAGTCTACAAAGGAAAGGACATCCACAAAGTAGGTAGAGTTCAGATACATGTTCAGATCACGGCCATCAAGAAGATGATGGGACTAGCAAGCCCTATGACAGTTGAAGGAACAGGGCAGGTTTGGCTGGTAAAAAAAAAAAAGATTTAGGGGAATTTCAGTAGCCCTCTTTAGATACCTAAGGAGTTACCACACAGAAGAGGGTTTGCTCTGGAAGGTAGGACTAGAGCCAGTGGTTTGAAACTGCCCAGAAGCTGACCTAGGTTAGAAGAGAAATACTGAAAAACTGTAAAAAAAAAAGTTGCCTCGTGAAATGATCCATTCCTTTCCCTGGAGATCTTCAGACGGAGACTGGATAGCCATTTACCTGAAATGCTTTAGCTAGCAGATCCTTCACCAAACAGGGAGTCGGACTAGATGATCTCTTGAGATCCCTTCCAGTACTGGAAACTTTTATGGAAGTTTGTGCAAAAAGAGGCAAAAATCTGAAGTTCTTTGTGCAGCTCTGCGTGCTAAGTAAGCATCCACTGTTTTATTTCATGATACTATATCTGCTCTATCCAAAACAGCTGTGGGGTATGGAAAATCCAAAATTACTGCAGGCAGAGAGTAGAGGCAAAAACCCAACAAGCTGGCTGAACAGCTTCAGGTTCCCTGTTTGTTAGTAGTCTTCCTTAGGATTACCACACTTCGTGCTAACAACTAATCGGAGCAAAAGATGGTTTGAAGACTCAGCTCATCCTTATGACTCATTTTCAAAACCCTGTAAACCGGGATGCCTGAATCTAAACCGCCTTCTATAAATAAACCTGTGGGTAAATCTCATTCTTTTTACTGTATAAAATGTAGGGACGCAGGGGAGAGAAGGGAAGTTTTGGCTTTCCAGTACACAGGGATAAATAAGGAGAAAGGGGATATAAGGTCAATACCATTTTCCATCATCATCATCAGTCTCTTTTATATGCCCCTTAGAAGAACCGGCAGACTCGCTGGAAGCAATTTGATTCCAGAACCCCAACTGGATCTGACCAGGTAAGGTAGGTAGGTAGGAGATCAGACCCTCCCCACTTAGGTTCAACTCTTTTAAAAAAAATAAATAAATCCAGCTTTAAAGGGGAAAACAATTAAGGAGAAACTCCTAATGGGTATTCTTTTTTTCCCCCGCTCCATTATTAGCGGCAAAACGGCTTAATTCAAGTCAGGAAGCCATCGTGCACAGTTCGTGAACAGCCCCGGTCAGCACGTAGCGCCTTGCTTAAGACCCGCTCCCGCAGAAGCTACCAACCTTGCGCCTTCCCTTCCCTCCCGTTTGGCGCCCACCGGCCCACTCGGTTTGCGACCACCCGGCGTGTACTTACGAAGCGCCCGCAGCTTCGGGTCGTCCCCCATCTACTTTAAAGCGGCGGTCCTCGCAGAACGGACGGAGCCAGCCGCGGTCAGATTTCGGCGGCGGCGGCGGCGGCGGCAGGGAGAAAGCGGACTTGCAAGCGCGGCTTCTCGCCGGTTCTGCCAAGTCCCCGTTCGCTAACTTTGCAAACTGCAACAGCGCCCTCCAGAGGCAAAAGCCGGGACTCCTCCCCCACCACCTCCCCGTTGGAATTAATGGGGGAGTTGGGGGGGGGGAGAGAGGATGCTTTCTGCCAAAGCGGTTTTTATCAGTGTTTTCTCAACCCTGGCAACACTTTTAAAAGATGAGTGGACTTCAACTCCCAGAGTTCCCCAGCCACCTGGAGAGCTCTGGGGGTTGAAGTCCACGCATCTTAAAAGTTGCCACGTTAAAGAAACAAAAAAAACAAAACCACCGGTGCGTTATACTACTCCTGCTGCAAAATGATCGCATTAATACTCTTCTGTTCCACATCCTGGACAAAAAGGAGGGTGGGGGGGAAGGAGAGAGGGAACGGGGGTGGGGAGCGCTGCATTTCAGCACATTGAAGTGGGACTAAATCTCAACGCAGAAATCTTGAGTGGCGCCCTCTAAACGTACAGAGAGCCTGGCATGGAGAGCAGGATGGTTTTAGAAAGCGTGCCTGTCTCTTTAAAAAGAGAAACGCGCAAAAGTATCTCAATAGTTAACAGCAACTCACTGCAAATCTTTTCTGCAGTTTTGGGACATGGGGGGAGGAGTTCGATGACATATTGGCATTTTGAAAACATTTAAAGGCCCTTTTCTCAAAATACTGTAGCTTCCACAAAAGTCATGACTTGTCCTAAATATCCACTTTAAAAAAAAAAAGTGTTTCTCAAATCTGGCAACTTTTATGATGTGTGGACTTCAACTCTCAGAATCCCCCAGCCAGTATTGGTGGCTGCGAAATTCCGGGAGTTTAAATCCATACATCTTAAAGCTGCCAAGTCTGCCAATCACTGAAATAAGTGGACAAAGATGCTTGCTGCCACCCCTTTTAGTTGCTGAAGGTGTTCTCTTCCAATTTAGCCATCCTTTAGCGTTTTTTTTCTTAATATGTCAACATAATCCCAAACAACACACGTATCCACCATCCATTTATTATGTTAACATTTTTCAAGCAGTAATGCAAATCCATAGGAGACCTAGGAGCACTTTTAACATGAACGTGATATTTGAAGTTAGTCCTTGGTTTTATAGCATTTTATTCATTTAATGAAATAATTTATTATAAATAATTATATAAAATCAGATGAGGAACAGAGCCATACCAGATTAGACAGAGGTTTGCCACTATTTTGAAAGAAGATGATGTATAGGAGTAGGAGTAGGAGGAGGAGGAGGAGGAGGACAAGGGTGCCCGGGGACGCCCTTCCCTCCCTCC
>JAEANM010023465.1:0-11364 GCA_017656035.1 Myanophis thanlyinensis
ATTTCAAACACTTTTAATCTTTGTTTTCTTCCTCAAAATACCCTAAGAAGTGGAAAGAAGCATCCTCACACCACCGCAACCATAACCACGCCCCCTGATTTGTTCTGATTGTAGGTAAGGCTACAGTACATCAAGTCTCACTCAGTTATTGGATATCCAAGATCTAAAAAGCATCCTCTAAAAATTAACTTCCTTTTAAATGGTTACCACATTTCAAACACTTCTTTTGGCCCAGAAAAGTACAGGCGGCGGCTGCTGCTGCTGCTGCTGCTGCTTTAAGTAAAAATGATATGGTTGTGTTGTGAAGTTCTTTGGATTGTGACTTATATTTGAGATGTTTAAAACATGGGTGGCAGGTGTCTAATTCTTAATTCTTATAGGTTTCACTATTGGCTGTTGATGAAATGCATATGAATTTACCAAGAATGAAAAAAGATATTTATTGGAATGATTCTACAGCTCTTCCACCATATACATTAGCAGCTGCAGATTTCTGCATTCCATCTTTCCTTGGATCAACTATTGAAATGGGGTATGCAAATCTGCAATGTCTTATCCTACTTTCTCATATACAAATGTATTATATCATTTACAGCCTCTTCTTGTAATTTTAAAAAGAAAGAAAGAAAGGACCTTTCCTTACCTCTCATGTTCATCTAAAATTATATTCCCCTTAATATACTGTATTACTATTGAAAGTCTGTTAATAAGGAACATTTTTCAGTAATAAAGGTCTATGGAAAAGATTATGAATGCTGTGGAATTTTCCACCTCAGATGACTTTGATAACTTTGGGGCATTCTCATAAAAGATTGGGGTTTTTTTTCCATCAGTTGAATAAATGTTTTCTTTAGCCTAGCTAAGAATTATATTTTGGTTGATGTTAGCTTTTAATTGCATTTTTAAATTTAATTTAACTATGTGATGTGAACCCTGGTAGAAATAAATGACAGGACAGGAGATTTTGGGCATTCTTTCTTTCTTTCTCAATCTGGCCTGTTTTAGAGATTAGTTGTGGAGATAAAATGGATGGGCTTAACCTTCACTCAGCTAGAGGAAAATTGGACAGATTAGAGAAATTCAAACATTTTATTTTGACTTATCAGAACTCGCTGATTAAAACCATGAACAGCATTTAAACAGATTATTTTAAATCAATGGAACACTTCAGTGTTATTTGGAATTCTCAGGTGAAATCCAACAGGCTCTCCTGAACATTTTAGAAAGATATACCAAGAGGATTTGGAATCTGAATTTAATTAATCAAGCTGGAAATGCATGTAATAAAACTCCCTCCAAATCTACTTTCAGTCATCAAGTATTGACTATAAAATAATTCATAAATTCATATAATATGGGTGCTCTCCAAATCTGTGGACTTCATCTAGAATTTGCCAGCATACAGTTATTATTGAGAATGTCAGGAGTTAAAGTTCACATGGCTAGAAGAAATGCAATTGGAAGAGGCTGTTCATGGTTTTTTGGGGAGAGGGATATTGACTATGAACAGGATTTTACTCTCCCTGAGAAAAAAATATTCACATAATCCCAGGTTTTTGTTGGTTTACTTTTCTATTTTGTATTTTTTTATTCTGATGTTTTGTTTAATTGAATAATTATAAAATCTTTTTCAGAGAAAAATTAGATATGTACAATATTTAATAAAATAATGTCAGAACTCTTACAACAATGGGATGGCCTAGAACAGGCATATCAAACTCAAAGTCCCCCGAGGGCCATATTGTCACATTTGAGTTATGATGAGGGCCACACTCTCTTCAATTGGGCCGCAGTGGCTGGGCTCACCCTTGGCAGCTCTTGGGATGGCGGGACAAGCAGAAAACACATGCCGGTGGCGGCGGCACAGGTCAGGTTACAAGCGCCAGCCTCACCTGACAGGCTCCTCTGACCAGGCTAAGGAGGAGTTGCTGTTGCTCCAGGGGAGAGGCGTTTCTCTTGCAACTTGCCCAGGGAGCCTTGGAAGCTTTTTTGCTTATTTGTTATGTGTCTAGACTGCCTTTTCAACAGTGAACTAAGGACAGCATGTAGGGTTTGCCTTCCTGTTTATTCACTTAATTTTATTTATTGATTTAAAATATTTTACCCTGCCTTTCTTCTCAAGAAGGATCCAAGGTGGCATGTAAAACATCGTCTGTGCAGGCCATAGGTACACTTGCAATGGGCGCCATGCGGTCCCCGGGCCGCGTGTTTGACATGCCTGACCTAGAAACCAGAAGGCTTCTAAGGCTTCTTTAAAGCATGAAAGCCAGCTGGATGACTGGGCCAGTCAATTTCTGTCAGCCCAACTCACCTCACAGGGTGGTGGTTGTGGGAAAAACTAGGAGGAAGGATTATTAGGTATGTTCACAGCTTTGAGTTATATATTAAAAAGCTGGGAATAACAATAATAAAAACAATAATAAAATAATTGGTTGATTGCAGATCTAATAATATGACTATAATATTTAAACTTTTATTTATTTATACCACTTAAGGAATTGTTTGTAATAATAGATAAAATTCAAATAGGAGCTGCAAAAAGTTAGGGCCTGTGTTTGGTCTATTAGCTAATCAGCCATGCCTCTTCATAGAAAATCCACTCCATTCCCTTTTCTTTCCCACCACTCCTCACTCCCTTCCCACTCCCCATTCAGGAATGATTATTGTCTATTCAAGCTTTACTGAGATTGTTTGAGGACTAAAGGTTCCATTTGTCCTTATAGAGTTTTTTCTTTTATCAATGGTTTATCAAAGTTCTCCCAAGGTGTACACCTGCAAATATACTTTCCATTTTATGGATGATTTTGTGCAGCCCAGGTCTGCATACTCAGAGAGGCAGTTTGCTCTTAATGCATAAAATGAATATTGCATATTTTTTTTCTTGCAGCCTGGGAGACAGTCAGTTCTTCCATGCAGAAAACTGGCTCCGGGATGATGATAAAGTTAGAAGGCAGCATTCGGTGCTGCGAAGAGTGAAACGCTTTCTGAGTGTCCGAGAAGTCTCCCCTTCACCCAGCAGGAGGACCTACCAACGACAATCCAGTGAAAGCTCAATTTTTTTCCCGTCACATGAAATGCATCATATTGATAATCTTCTGGAAATGCACTCTAGAGGGAGACACTTCCCTTTAAATGGCAGGAAAACTCATAACTGGTCTGATAAGAATGGAAAGATGCATGGAAATGCAGAACTTAGAGTTATTCGAGAAAGCAGCAAGAATGATGCTCTAGAGACTTCCAATCAATCCAAAATGGATGAGAAAATTAGCAAAGTAGACTCACTAACTGTCAAAACTGAGAGCAAAGTAACCAGAGTGGATTCAGATAAGGTCTCCCCTGTCATGAAAGGAAAAGATTTGGGCAGTCAAAGTGAGTCAGAGACCGATTCTGAAGGAATTGTGCTGACCCATTGTGGAACATACAATAATAATGCAGATTTGTTGGTAACACCTTCAGAAACAGAACCTCCTCATATGGAATCCAAGCAACAGGATCCATCTTTGAATATGCCAAAAGGAAATAAATCACCCTCATCTCAAATATCAATTGTCAATATGGCAGATAATCAAATATGGAGATTTCCAGATGTTCTTGCTCAACATAAAGTGCTTAGTACCAAAGCAACTTCCTCTGGAAAACACTACTTAAGTCCAGATAGCACACCTGCACCAAGTCCTGTTTCTCCAAATACATTTGACATACGTTACTTACTAGAGCAACCAGATATTAAAGAAACTGATATTCTTCATATAGCTGAGTTTAACAATGACTCTACTAAAGATCATCTTTGACAAATGTGTTATGCTATGGACTCATAGTTTTGTTATAAATTCAGAATGGTAATTTCCCTTGGAGAAACAAAGCTACCCTACTGTGTATTTTCAGTGCTTTTATTTTGACAAAAACAACTTTAAAATGTTTGGACCTACCTTTATTTTTAGACATATGTAAATACAAATCAAACAAGATTAAGATACAGTGGAGTAAATATTAAAAAGCGTAGGAAAGAGAGAGAATAACCAAACTTCAAGAAACTGTCATTCTTTCATTTTGTAACAGCCTAATTAATTTGTCAGTAAATTTTGAATATTTATCAGTGAAGATTATCTCTAAAACTCATCACTGCTTGATGTTGCTTAAATAAAGACATGACAACTTGAATTTTGATTTCTATGTAAGTAAAGATGCTCAGAATAGGGTTCCTGAAGTGCTCTGAATCACAGAAATAAATTATTTTTAAAAAATTCTGACATTTCCGCAAGACAGGTATGAAATGCTCATTTCTACTAACGTACAGTATACAAATAAGACTAAGAACTAGAGTTTGTAAAAGAAGCTACATGACCAGATAACAGGTGGACAAAGAGTACAGATTTCATACTCATTCTTGCTTGAAGTTGTTCTTCCCCTAAATAAAGGTATTTTGGGTTTCCTTTTCTTAGGGAAAGGCAATTTGCCTGTTTACATTCCTTGCATTGCTGCTCCTGGAGAATATCCTGCTTCTTATAAAAGAAACTCTTGTGATTAAAGTTCGAAATTCCATTTCTGTGTCCTTAATGTGAAAAGGCTGAAAAGAGGTAAATATACTGCCAAATATCAATAAAATTGTTTTTAGGAGAATCTTCTGAAATTGAAATGACATCTCAAAGAAATGCATGTCATAACTTCATGTATCTTTTTGTATTGAAGGATGGGTTATAAGATGGTCGTTTAATGAGATAAAAGCATAAAGGAAAGTTCACTATTATCTTCAGGGCTTCAGCAGCAAAAAGTTTTATTCTGCTACTTGAGAGAATTATTGGGATTCAGCTACCTCCATTGGAACAGAATCCACAATTTAGTGCTGAGAAGGACTTCAGTTTTCTGCCAGGTGAAAACAAAACAGTCAAATTAACTTGAAACAGAATGATTCGGAAGCGGTGGTGGAATTCAAATTTTTTTACTACCGGTTCTGTGGCTTGGGGTGTGTGGCTGGGGGGGTCATGTGACTGGGTGGGCAAGTTTCTGTAAGCAGGGCAATAAAGATTAGGCTAGAAACAACACCAGAATGTTTTTTTTTCAGCCTTCTTTACAGGATTAACCCTGTAAAGTGGAAAAATACAAAAGGAGAGTTCTTCTAACAACCGGTTCTCCGAACTGCTTAGAAAATTTACTGCTGGATTTCACCTCTGCTCAGAAGGTTATTTTTTTGATCAACTTTATTTGTATAACTGAAAGTCCAAAACAGATTGAACAAAAGGGGGAAATTAAGGAGAAATGATAGCTCTGAACACATCTGGCTTATGAAAACATCTGGTTTATGAAATGATAGCTCTGAACACATCTGGCTTATTAAAAATTGTGAAAGTGGCTGATTTGGGGTGTAGGATTCTGAGGAATAAATCTTATATCAATTTCGGCAATTCTACATCGGCAATTCTATCTTTAAGCCTTCTTAACTATAGTGATACTTTAATTTTACCAAGAACAAGTAAATGACCCAGCTAACTAATTATACCAATGCCTGATTCTACAGTGAGGAAATGCATCTTCCATCTGCTGAAGATCTGCCTTCTTTGTTGGCGATGAGCTGGGAAATGGAAAAGAGTCTAACAAAATAGGTGAAGAAACTCCATGGGCCAAATCAGGCCTATTCAACAATATTCCTTTACTCAGGGGTGGGGAATGATGGTCCTTTTATGACTTATGGACTTCAATTTCTGAGCCAGCCATCATTCCCCACCTCTGCTTTATGTCAACTGTAATATAAGAAACATAATTACTGCAGATAAGTAATTTTTCATGTACCAGTTGGGTGGTAATAATTTAATCAGCAGAATAACAATAACTTGCCTTAGAACAAAGGTTTGTTTTAGTGAGGTCTTTTCTCATCTAAGTATACTGTATATAGGCTTGAAAGCTAAGACTACCATCCTTTGCACACAAAAATGAACATACATCATGATCAGTGGTGGAATCCAACCAGTTTTGCTACTAGTTCAGTGTGTGCGCCAGCACCTTGCTGCTGTGTGGCTGCTAAAAACATAATTTACACTCTGACCAGAGGCAGCTGGGATGACTAGGAAGGCTGTGGAGGGGCGCCAAATAGCTGATCCGCGCTGATTAAGGTAAGGAAAAAAAACACCAAGCTGCTGTAAGGCAGGAAAGGGCGGGGATGGGTGGGCAGGGCCAAATTCAAATCGACATTACCCGTTCAGGAGATCCGGTGCAACCGGTGTATTTAACTAATGATCATGATCCAAGTAAATGTAAATTAGCTAAGCCAAATGACTCAGCTCTATGACTTTTAAAGATTTTATTCAACTATTTCTAATATGGCTATCTAATAGGTATTGGAGTTCCAATCATAAATAGATCTCCAATCAGGCATTCTGTTAGCCCTGCCACATCTGACAGTCAATAGGTTGGAAAAAGTTGCTACACCTCCATTATGACCACAGAAGGATGAGAATCAAGCTGTAAAAGTGGTCTCTCTGTAGTTAAGTCCTTTTATACCTTCTCCCCATTCTCTCGCCACATATAAAAAGCAATTCTTGTTCATTGTGTGAAAGGCAAAATTATCAACATTATCTCTGCCTATGCTGCTTTATCATTTCTGTTGATTTCTTCTTCCTTTACGAGCTAATTTAGCAAAGCCAACTCTGTCATGTCCACGATCAAAAACAGAGTAAAAACCTGACATAAACACATCTCCTAGAATCCATAAAGGTCCTTCATTAGAGATGAGATCCAGCGACTGGAAACCACTGAAACACAAAGCTTCATGTCCACTGTTTTCCTGCCAAAGAGAAACAAAGACTGCCATTATGTAGCAGGTGCTGGACCTGAAATAGCGGTTATAGTGAAGAGAAAATTTGCTGGTCCCTTTAACTAAATGCTATGAAATTATTAAAAAGAGATTAGGTAGTTAGGAGAAGAGATTATAGTGCATTTCCTTTAATGTATGATTACCTTGTAGGATTGGGGATATTAGAATGCAAATTATCTATAATTTTGCATTTTTGAATCAATACATGTAGTAAAACTTATTTATATTCAAAATTCATCTTTTCTTATTTTAAAATGCAGTTCATCAACAATTTTGTAAACTTGTTCATGTTAGTTCAACATTTGTACAATATGCACATGGACTCCTTCCTTCTTTCCTTCTGTCCTTCCTTCCCCTGTCTGTCTGTCTTTTGTTCTGTCTTTAAATTTGTCTTGACTCCTGGTGACTTGCCTGGACTAGTCCCTACAGTTTTCTTGGCAAGATTTTTAGAAGTGGTTTGCTACTTGCCACCTTCTTAGGGCTAAGAGAGAATAACTTGCCCCAGATCACCCAGCAGGTTTTATGAGTAAGGTGGGACTGGAACTCTAGGAAAAATTGCACACTAGACAAAATTGAAAAAAAAAGTTAGAAAAATATCCACTCTATAAAATTTGCATTCTTAATGCAAAAAGAAAATGAAAGAAAAGATAAAGAAGCTAAACTCAATAAATAAAAATTGATATTTTCATAAAAATGAGAACATGACATTGACCAATTCACCCAATCTTATAAATCATTCTAATGATTCCTTCCCCAATCTTATTACATATAATTAATAAGCTAAGCTGAAGATGGATGCAAACTCTCATCTGCATTAGAGTTCATATGCCTTTACAAATAGCATACAATGGATGAATAGCATTCACCACCAGACATCTCTAAAAGTAGAAGTAATTGATCAGTGGAATATTGTAAATTGGCAGACATTCCTTTGACTCAAATGCTTAATTGCCAGTTTCTATCTCTGCACTACTAAAACTCTTGTTGTCATTACTATTAATTGGATGAAATGGTGCGTCATTGGGCAACAGTTTTTGAACCATGTTACTACCTCAAATGGCCTAACCTATGAAATGTGTCCAAAATCCAGAATCCATGACTCCCAAGAAATGAAATTTAGGGACGTTTTTGCTGTTTTAAGTTTTGCTGATGGCTACTGTGCTGCTATCACATGATTTTCATTTTCAACTTTTATGACAATTTTTCAGCCAAGTTCATAATCCCTTGATCCCACTCAACAGAAGTCTCTTATCTGCTTATGGGAAAAGAAGAGAAGAGAAGGGAAAAATTATAATGCTACCGCCCAGTTTCCCTGCCACCCAATGGTGCATGGGTTTTCTAGTACTGTCTATATTACCGTTGCTTATGCAGACTTAATCCTGGTTTGGGTCATCCGAAATGGTTTTTGAAGGCTTTTTTGCAATGTTTTTCAGAAGTGATTTACCCTTTTCTGTTTCCTAGGGCTGAGAGATAGTGACTGTCCCAAGATCATCGAGCTGGCTCTGTGCCTAAGGTGGGACTACAACTCATGGGCTCCCAGTTTCTACTCTGATGCCTCCCTCAGTTGCCAAACTCAGTGGCCTGATTTTCACATTGAAACATTAGCAGATTAAGTCCTGAAATATACTTGAGTTTTAAAATAATAATAATAGAAGTCTTAGAACTGCCCCAAATCCAGGAAAAGCAGAATATCCTGATACCACCCACATTGGAAGCAAGACTTCTTCAACTGTGGTCCTCACTCCCCCAAAATGTTAAATGTTACCATGAGTTGCCAAGAGACAGCCTATCTTGTGAAGAAAGGATGCCATTCAAGCACCATCTGAAACACAGCTGTTTCTATCAACTAAGGTATTCAACATGTGCCTTTCCAGATGTTCCCAATGGCCATGTTGGCTCAAACTGCTTGGGATTCTGGTTCAGCAATATCTGGAGAAGAGTTGCCAATTGCTCTTTTCTATCTTTCCTGGGAACCAATTGGGTACACTAGGTAGGCTGTTAAAACTCTTGCAGCCAACTTCTCACCATGGATACTTGCTGATCATACATCAGTATAATCTAATCATTGTCTCTTCATTTGTTCTCTTCTATCCTCTGAACTAGAATCTGTCAGTAGATGAATACAACTATGTATCTCTTCATTTTGCCTGTGCCTGCATTGAATCTGAGCTGAACTAATGCCTAACTATTGCATGGCTTCATGAAAGGCTAGCTTGACTTAATTATTAATCCATAATTACATATAAATAGAACAGATTAATGGAAATCTTGCTGCTCAAGTCTTGGGGCAATTGGACTAGACAGCTGGAGCATGAGGCCTCTTTTTTAGACTGAGGACAAAAGGATCCATTTGCTCCAAATATTACAATCACTTACCCAAGGATGGTTACCTCAGATACATTAAGTTCATCTTGTGTACAGCCTCATCATCAAATGAGAAAATTTATTTACTGAAGGAGAAAATACTCCTATTCTGTCTGTGTACAGGAACTGATATGTGAAAAATAAGGATCAATATATTAAAAAGTTCTTTAAGCTGATTTCTAAACCTTTCCAAAATAATATTGTGTCAAAAATCATGCATATGAAAATCTGCACTTATGCCTATTGTGTGGTACAAGAAAATGTATTATTTATTTATTTAGCATATGGTATATCATACTTGAACTAGCAATATATATTAACATTTTAGCTACATTAGTAGACTCCAATAAGTACATTAAAAGGATCTATGTCTAGGACATCTAACCATTGAAGCACGGCATTATATTAAAATCATTATTAAGTGATCATTAAGTAACCATTATCAAAGCTTGGATACATACCTTAATTATATATTGCTTTGGTGTTAATGTGAATTCTTTTTGCCTAATGGTAAAGCTTATTGAGGGCAGACTGGAAAGTCTCCTGCAATCCACAAGAAACTGTAACACAAATCAAAGCATTCCTTGATTTAAAATTTTGGTCACCATTTATACTGACTTGTTCCTGATATTCCTGACATCTAATCATCCATTGCATGTGAATATGGAAGTTTCATGTTTAGCAATTAAATATAGTGGCAAATGCTAGCTCTGCCTTCCACAGTATAAGCCAAAAAACTGATATAGTGGCTTACTAAAAGCATGAGGCGATATTGGAACTAGTAAAGAGGCACTATTTTATCATAAGAATGTAATCTCACAAATTGCTTTCCTTCTGGTACAGGTGAGCATGCAACATCCAATTTGATGAGCACAAGGAAGTGACAAGGTTCAATAGATCTATTCTTTGACAATAGATCTATTCTTTGACAAGAAGATAAAAATGTGGTTGGCATAAAGTTAAACTTCCCATAAATAACAGAGAATGGGCCAAGGAAGAAATAGGACCATACAAATCTTTGAAAGAGTGGGTAACGAACAAAGGGGAATTTCTTGAATCATTAAAATTTTCATGTTGTTTGCAAGGTTGACGCACTTTTGATACTGATGTACTGTGTGGGCCTATGTGCTGAGCAATTTCTTTTAAAACTCAAAAAGGCCATATAAATTTTAAAAGGATGACACTGTTTTAGTTATTCAAAATAAGATCGTACATATATATTGTGAAACAGCATTCATGGAGGTGTGCACAGCTGCCCACTAGCCATGTGCTGCATATCAGCAGCAGCATTAATAGAAACAAGCATTATTATCAAGTCAGTCAAAAGAGACAATCAATACAGGATATGATGTGCAAAATCAGTTGCCAAAATGGAAGTTTTAAGAGAGGAATGAATACAATTCTGTAGTTCATAACCTGAACAATTCTTTCCTCCTACAAAGCTGGTGAATGTGTAAAAGATATTTAAAATGTTGGTTATGAAACTAACTCAAATGCACTCCATTAGATTAAATTATCCTATCATAAAAAGATTTCACATTGGCATCTAAATACAATTACTGTCTTCAACTATATCAGTATCGCACAACTCATAATGATATAAGGACAACAGATGGCAGCAAAAGATTGTAGAAACTGTCAAAGGAAATCCATGTAAATTAGGTTAACTTAATTAATCAGAAACAATAACAATTACTTCCAGTCAAGAAAATTATTGAGTATTTTCTAAAGGATGTTGACTTTTAGAACCAGCAGTTCTTACATTATCACTTGTCCAATATTAAAAGTTTTTCCCATGAATTTCATAAGGTCAATCTACTAAGGTCATTCTTTAGCCAGCATTAAACTGTACTAGTATAACATTTCATCTCTAATAACTTATATCCTACCACAGGACTAATGCCTCCCAAATGTTGGTATCCTTATTTACCACAAGGAAAAGAACATATGGATTGTCTCCCACCCATTCTACCAAATGTCACCAGCTAGTGGGAAAATATCCAGGCTTTGCACAAACACTATTGGGGACTAATTCTTGACCATCCAGCATCTATCAGCAACTCTGAAAAACAGGCTGAACAGTAAAGAGGAAGAGATCCTGCATCACTGCATGAAAAAAATGAAGGGGGAAAAACCCAGCTGAAAGGAGCTGAAGAGCAGATGTAGTGAAGCAGGATCTCCTCCTCTTTATT
>JAEANM010023466.1:0-11364 GCA_017656035.1 Myanophis thanlyinensis
GAACACATAGTAGGGGCCCAGTTCTTAAAGTCTCTGTGCAAACACCGTTGTCCTTGGTGAGCTGACTGAAAACCCAAGTGAGCACAAGGCCACCAGTTCATTCCACTTTTCTCCACTTGCTGGAAGTCCATTGTAGGGCGTGGCCGCTGGAAAAGTCGAGGTGGTCCAAAGCATGGCCGATAGCCTGGCCACTGCACCCCCCAGTTCACTCCATTCACCTCCATTCGGCCACATAAATGGACTGGCTGGAAACCATAAATGAAACCTTTTGTGGATAAGGTTTGACCAAATCTTATCTTTTTAATAACCTTGAAGTTTATTTTTGTACTGCCTCTTTAAGATGGAAAAACCTTCGGAATTGCGAGCCTACAAATTGCTGGGTGACTGCTTTAGGAGAAAGATTTTGAAACTAATTAGAAAGATTCTCTCATGTGAGAAAAATCTATTTTGTTTACTTTTCAACACAAAACAAAACTTTGAAGATTGATTACTAAAGCACATGGTGGCAACTTTAAAGTAAAACTTAGATATGTGGGTGTGTGAAGTGCTTGAGGTTTTTAATTGTTTACTATAGCTAAAAGTTGTTAGTGAAGATGAACAAACTCCTTTGAAGACAACTGAAATGGACTTTAAGATGGACTTAAAAAATATAACTAAAAATATAAGTAAGAAATAGAAATGCAGGATTTACCAGTGGAATTGGATGATCATTTAAAAAACAAAAGGCATACAAATAATGTATCCAAATAATATGTCCTTTTAAATTGAAAAATAAGATTTACTGGAGTAACTTCATGGAAATTACAAATGGACTAGGATAAAGATGACAAGAACTCTATGAGGGACAAAGTGACTAGAAAAAAACAAGAGTTAGAATTTTATTTATGCAACATTGCTGGAAAGAAGGAAAATAACTCCAAAACTGGTTTATTTGATTTTATTTAAAGTTATCTTTGATGTTTAGTATTTATCTGGATTGGATAGTTTTCCTTTTGAAAATGGTGTAATGAATGTATAATGTTTACATTACCATTTCTGATATCTAAACAGGGCCCTATTGTTTCTGGTAATGTTTAGCAACTTTCAATTTTATTATGCTTTATAATGTTTAATTGCTAAGAGAAGAGATGAAGGGAATTTAGATTAAATGGAAAGAATTAAATACTTAGTAGGTATTTTTGTGAATTTTATTGGACTTTGGTTGATCAGTAAAGAGAAGATTTAGAGATGAATTTATAGAGTGGACTGAAGTATGGAATGAAGATGATACTGTAATTTAAGACTGATAAAATTGTTAATGTTGAATATACTTGCTGGGGATAAAGAGAGAAAGAAGTTTTTCTTACTATCTTTCAGGTTGGGGTCTTGGGATTTTTTCTTATTTTTCCCCCTGCACTTTTTTTCTTTTTATACATATTTTTGTATTATTTTTCTTAGTTTTCATTTGTTTAATAAAATTATTTTTAAAAATAAAAATAAAACTAGTATTCTCAAACCCATCCTGAAGTCTGAAAAAAAAGTGCCTAACCACCCAGCAAACATTTTAAAAAAATGGTCACTCACTCAGAACCTGTACATATTTCTATGAAAAGTTAAAGAATATTTTTCTACATCATTTCAAATATGAAAATTCCCTGGAAGTTCCAAAGTACTAGAATCTCCAATAAAGCCCTATCAATGGATTCATGCTTTTAAAAATGTTTAAATGGTATTAACAGATCTCAGTTTAAAACTGTTTAATAAAAAAAGACATATAGGTATATACTACAGTTGCCAAAAAATTATTTAATAGGATGGACATCAGATTTTCTATGCTAGTTCTGTTTAACAGAAAGCCTCATTCCATCTCCAAAATTTCACTTATACCTGTTGCATAATTTATCTCAAAATTACACCAAACATCTTCCCAGGCACATTTCACAAGAGGACCCCCCTGTAAAAAAATTATTTCCCTCTGTATTGGGAAGCAAAAGTATCATTTTTCCAATCATTAGGCATCCATGCATTCTTCAGCTGTGTTGATAAATTACACTGCCACTCCCTAAGCAAACCACATACATCTTTTAATGTTTCTCCAGCCACATCATCTATACCTACACCCTTACTATTTTAAAACTTTTTAGACATTTATAATTTCATTTCGTTTTTCTTGGACACTAACATTTAGAGTATTAGTTTCAGTTGCCCTCTTCTACATATCGCATTCATTCCCATGTAGTTGTCTAAAACATTTCTTCAAGCATTTCTGACTTCAAGTTCTTCCTCTGGAAGTCAGAGTTGTCAAAGTGTGGAACAAGAAATTTGAGGACAAATAAGTTGTTTATGTAAACAGAATATAGAGAAAAGCACAGCAAAAATCCCTCACAGTATCCTTAATACAGGAAAAATTGCTAAGGATTGAAATTTCATTCCTTAACATTCTGTAAAAGTAGATCTTTGTTGCTACAATAATTACTTATGACAGCAATAAAGCTTATGTATCCCAGTTGTGTTCTTTTTCCCCATGAAAACTCCAGTGTGCATCTGAATTCCAAGAGAGAATTGTTGCAATGGTTTAGGAGTAATCTAGGACATATTCCAAATTATCATTTTTAATTCCTTTTGCTCTTATGAAATCATCTTTTTCAGCTCTCTTCATTCATTTTCAAAACAATTATTTCCATCTAAATCATTCTGCACTTTCTTCCTTTCCTTAATTTTAACTGTTCTTTGCTCACTTTAGCAACTTTGTCTCTGTCCTTATTATATATTTCTCTTATTTTTTGCAGCAATACTTCTTATTTTCTGTTTTCCTCACCCACAGCTGCTGCTTCATCATCATTCCATCAAGCATTTTTTTTCCTACTTCCCATTACAATACCTTCACATGTTTATGCGGCTCACTATAATATTTTTCTTTATATTAAGATCATACTTTCTTTTCTGAAGTCTTTTATCGTCTTTTGGATTTCTTTAACCTTATTACTTTTATTCCATATGCAACTTTTTCCAAAGAGCCACTCTTGTCATTATTAAGAAAATAATATAGTTTCACATTCACACTATATAACTTTCACTTATTCTCTCATGTTTTTCATAATAAACAAATTAGTCAGGTTACAAAACAAATTTATGTTCATTTTCTTGCAATATATAAATGAATACTTAGGTTTACACCACATATTCAAAACAGAGTTCCTTTTCTAAGCAAACACTCCCAGTCATTATTTTAATTCACTCATGAATCTTGGAAATAACTTATTTTTTCAGAACTCTCTTGTCTTGTTCTCTCTTTATTCCTCCATTCGTGTCACCTAACAAGTAGTTCCAAAATTTTTGCAGAATTCACTAGTTTCTTTCATTATCACATTTACCAGACTGTATCACCAAAATAAGGATTCAAAATTTTATGCACATGCACAATTGCCTCGATATATATATTCATATTTTCTGACATAACCATTCCTCTTCCTCCACATTTTGACTGTACTTTTTGAGCATTACCACCTCCTTTCTCTTTATTTTCTCACACACATATGATAAATCTATTTTCCCCTTAATTTCATTTGATGATTCATGCTTTTACAAGCCAAGTCATAGTCCTCCATATGTTCTGTCCAGATGGACTTATAATTATAGATCACCACCACACATTATGACTTTGGCCAAATTATAGTTTCACTATATATATATATATATATAGGTGTAGACTGGATTAACAACATCAGTTATATCCACATGTAACTACATGTAACGGTCCTTGCTAACCATAATTTCTGACATAATTGTTGTAGTTATTTCATAAGTGCACTTATGCAAGATATAAGGTCCACACAGTATGCTGGTATGCATTCAGAATGCATGTTTAAAAATTATGAATGTATATTTAAAATATTTTTTTTTTAAAAGCAACTCGTTATTTAGGAACACTTTTTGTAACAATCTTATTGCCTATGTGCATTTTTTACTTCATCCACACAGTGTCACTGTTAGGAACAAAAATATAACATTGTGTTTCAAGTTTAAAAGTGCATTTTATTGGCAAACTCCTAATAATATGTTTGTTTTCTTTTTCCTTCTTTCCCACCAAATAAATTACATCTGAGCCACAAGCTCTAATTAATGTAATGTTTAATTGCTATAAAAATTTTCCATGCTAAAATATTAGAGTAAAAATGCAATTTCAGAAAGGAATAACCTCCTCATATAAGATCACCAGAAATATCTTGCTATCTCCAGTACAATACATTGTATTGTTTTTAAAACAAAAACATTGTTTAAAAACATTGAATTGTTTTTCCATATCAGAATATTGGTTCAATCATAAAACCTTCAGGAAAAAAAGGCCCTGTAATTAAACTTTGAACAGTGAGATGGGCAACATATAAATTTAATAAATATAAGATAATTTTTACAATGTAGGTACACAAGAAAGGTAAGAACATCTTTCTTGAATTCCACAGACAATTATTTTTGCCCAGAATCTTGCAGGTTGATAATCTAACTTACATTGAATATGTATCAAATTTATGAGTAATTATAGCAACACCAAATTCTTTTAGAGGGACATTTTCCCTTGAATAGCTTATGACTGAAACACTGTGCTGTTTTTCAATATTATAGATACCTTAAGACAAGCCCAGATTGGGTCAGTGGCTGAATAAGAAGAAAAGGTGGCACTTTTATTTCTTAACATAGGGATGAAATTCATTATTATAAAGCTCAGGAAAATGATGTATCCCATTTACAAACTGATCAAATCATTGGTTGACATTCAGAATGGAGAAATGCTTGAAGAAGCTCCAAGCTGATCCAATCCCATCATCTAAACACCATTTTCCCTGCTAACAGAACCATGTTAGCCTTATAATGGTCTTGGTGATTAAGCTATAGAGATAATGATAGCACAAGATGCATATTTGTATCCATTTCTGAGTCTTTTCTATAAGCTAACAGAAAAGCTAATATTTTCAGCTACATTGCACTGACTCAGAATTATCCAGTGAAGCTTGGAATTTAAAAACTTTAAGCTGGAAATTCTTGGAGACATTGTTTATATTCCTTTAGACTGATATTGGGACATTTTTCTCCAGAAGAATCAATATATCTTACCAGCAGTCATAGCCCTAACTGCTGACCACTTATAATAGTAGTGGCAACCGAAAATTCTCTGTTAAATCTTTATAAACTTATTTTTTAAACAAGTAATAATTGATCAATGCCACTTATCTTAAGTTGCAAAACAGTAGGGCAGTTAAGCCAAAGTTCTATTAGGTGCTGCACATTCAATGGATAAATGGCATACAGGTCTTCAATGTTTAAAAGAAAAGAAACAGGGAAAGTCTATTAATCCTTCAACTGGGTTGCAATCACAATAGATAATTGTTTCTAATTAATGTAGTTTATAAAGCTTCTTCGCTTTTGGATTCCAAAAATGTTGTAAGCAAATAGTTAACATGATTGCACAAGCTGAATCTAACTTAATTCTTTCTCTCCTTTCTGTTATCTCCTTTCTGTTAAAAGTAGTATCTTCCTTTATTCCAAAGCAATATAAGACGAGAGTCCCTAACATCTGAATGAATTTAATTCTAAGTAATTATTGTTAATTGGACAAGAACTGTCATGGAGATTCTTTTCAATGAGAAAGAAGACAAAATGACTATAATAATATATAATGCCATTTTAGCCAACTACTACAAAACTAAAGACATTAGGGTTTGAAGAAACATTTTGATTTGATGAAGTTTTAACTCAATCAGCCCACAAAGGAGATCCATGAGGTGAAACAAGAATTTCCCCACAAAAGTGATTCATGAGGTGAAACAAGCTGCAAATTAGAAAAGGTACCTCCCAATGGGAGGTAACAATGCTGCTGTCAAGATTCAAATGGAGATTTTGTATGGGGGGGGGGGAACTTTCTGGATTGGATGAATTTCCTGTTTAATGCATGTTGATATTATCTAGTCTCGGTAATGAAATGTCTGCAAGAAAACAACCAAACACAGAGAGTACCAAGAACCCCTAATTTCCTACTGCTTTGTATCAAAAAGAGTGGTACACAATATGGACACTGTGATATTGACATCAGCCAAATAATTTAATCTTGTACTAAACTCTTTAATTATCAGCACTTCCTTGGAGAGGTAATATTAACATTTTCTGTTATATTTTTCAAATACGCCACAAGCCTTCATATAGTTTTACTAATTAATGCTACATTTCTGGAATGTAATATACTGTAACTGGAAATTCAATTTAGCCTTCAGTATTCTGAATATGGATTCAAACTGCTCTTATTGGTACTTTTAAAGTCTACATGGCTGTAACATGTCTCTTGAGATTAAGTGAATAGATACCAAGGCTAATTCAGTTTCTGGCAAAACCTTTACTGTTGTAAAATAAAGGCGTGGTAATACTACAATTTCATTTTTTGTTGTGCCCTTATTATGTCTTCTCTGTAATCTGTGTATCTTTCTGATACTGTGCTCACATTACCAGCAAGTTACAATCTTGATATAGCCAAGTCCTGCCAGGAAGGAGAAAGTTCTTTCTAAGAGACGCTAAGTTTGCTTTTTAGATATGCCAATTTTCTAGGCACTCCAATTATCAGAAGCATACAAAGTGACACCTCCACACAAGGTTTCTTCCAAAAAGCAAGACTTGGAAGAACCCCTGATTCTTCCAGGTCTTGCTTTTTGGGAAAAAAACCCCAAATTATGTCCACATGCTTCCCTGTCTATGTACTGTAGACCAGTGATGGGGTGGTGGTGTCTTATTTATTTTATTCATTTATTTATTTGATTCAATTTCTATACTGCCCCCTCTCCCGAAGGACTTGGGTCTTATCTACGTATATGCTATTTTGCTAGACAATTTGGAAGCTGCTGGAAGTTGTCCTTCTTCACCCATACCCTCTCTGTTCTAAAAGAAGTACAGCAAAAAGAGCGAAATATTAGATTATATGGAACTCTTTACTTTTAAATTATTTCATTTCTTCTGTGGCTTGTCTTATAGCAGGGGTGTCAAATTCGTGGCCTGTGGGCCAGATATGCCATGCACTGGTTTAGCAAATGGGGAAAAAGCCGTGATGACATGACTGTGACACCCCTGTCTTATAGATATGATAGGTGAATAGGAACATAAATAAAATTTGATCAAAAAATTTGAAAAAATGTGAAGATTTACAGATGTTCTGATAGAAAACTGCAGAAGTATATAAGGCCTTTTTATTAAATAATTATTAGATGCTTAAAATCTGCCTTGAAACACTTTATAAGCTATATAGACTCTGCTGTAAAGGTCAATGACCTTACTGTGAAGCCCTACCAAAATAGTAGCAAAACCCACAATATTTAATAGATTGCAGAGGTTTTGGTGCTTTTATTTATATTTGAAATATGAGTTAGGCTTGTGTGAAAATACTGAGGATGCTCTCTACCTCAATATATCTGTAGATGTAATATACTCGGTACAGACATTAAATCTGCTTTAAGTTAGATGCAGTGAGGCTGGGAGAAGTAGATTTAGTCAAATGGATAATGAACTGAACATCTTCCGTTTTTATGGATGTCCTAGCTAAAGGGTATCCCCAAATGCTTTAGATAGTGTTCATCAGTGTCTTAAGATATGGATTATGATTTTCATCTTAAAATTGCAACTCTTGATTTACAAGCTGCCCATGTAATCAGCTACATTAAATTTAGGGGTTCCCTAATTAGCTTTCACTCCATATGGCAAATAAACAAACAGAAAGCTTGGAAGTACAGCTTTTACTGCTTTGTTCAAAGGCTTTACACTATGTTTCCTATGGCTGAATACCAATGCTTTGTTTGTTCCATTTAGTAATTTTTTGAGGTATCTTTTACAACTGTTGGCACCTAACCTTTTAATAGCTTATTTTACATATCAGTATTTCGGTATCAATTTGAATAATACAGGACTGATTCAAAATGCATAAAATAAGCAGTATAAATATTTCAATTAAAAAAAATAAACAATGGGTTGATAAGGTTCAGATCAAAAGAAGAAATGCCTTCATTGCTAGCATGCTTCAATCAACTTTCTCTGCCTGATTATACAGAAACTGTAGCCCTATAGCAGATATCCAGATGCTGCGGTTTATCTGCCAATGCATATGACCTATCGGCACCTAAGCTGCACTAGGAAATCAATTTTCCAACCATACTGAACTTAAGAAAACCATGAATGAATATCATAACTTTTTTCAATCTTAAGAGAAAACAGCAGTTAGATTTGATACGATAGTGTTACAAAACTAAAGAAATTACACATTTTAAAGCTTCCAAACAGAACATTAATTTCATAACCCAAAATGATTCTTTTCTCTTATTAATAAGAAAAAAACCATAATCTTTCATTTCTCTCTCTCACTGCTCTGTCTCAGAGAAAGTACTACCATTCATGGTGATATCACTGTTTTCCAAACATCTAGTAAGTTTTACCTTTCTTGCATAGGTGGAAGTTGTATCCAGCTGTTAAACCTAGGATCATATCGGCTGACGAAGTTTGTACTGTGTTTGCCTGTAAAGAGATTAATTTCACATTTAGCTCTTTGCTTTTTGAAGGACTGACCAAAGCCTTCTGTTGCTTGAAGACCAAAGTGGAACAATGTTCTCCATTCACATATGGATAATCAGACTGACCAAAAAATTCCTCTCATTCCAGTATTAGGATGTACAGTAGGACTAGCAATGCTTTGAACCTAATCCAGAACAATATGAGGGGGCACACACATGTAACTTATTGAACCAGCCATATTTGTTTCTCAGATAGTGTAGGAATATGTTGCACAGAACTAATAAGTAGCATTCTTCATAATATCTGAGTAGATGAACTTAAGAGGTAAACATAAGACACAGTTGTATACTCCCACTTTTCATTACTGTTCCATGCCCCTGAGCATTTGCCATTTGCCTCATTCTGTTTTAATAGTAGGGTGGCTGCTGATGCTGTATGATTGCAAGTCACAGTTTTATAGCATCAGTCTTTTACTTGTGAACAAGATTTACAAATGTTTTTATTTAGACTGATAAAAAAATTAACAACACTTCCCTGCAGCTTTATCTAAGTCAAATTTATTTAGTCAAATATGAAAAAGCATTAGTTATTACTTCACCCTGTATTTCATAAGGACTTGTATATGCTAGTCATGAAAAAACTATGCCTCCAAGATATTAAACTATACTAAATGCATGTTATATTCTTATTAACATGAAAAGAAAGGTTTGAGCAAGGAGAGCGCATTACAATTTCTGTTTAATACCTGAGCCTTCAATGCAGAAATCTTAAAAAAAAATATTCCTTGCATGCAACTTAAAATTATAGCATAACTAAATCACAGTTAAATCATGTATTTCACTATCAAAACCATGATGCTTACAAAGTGCTTTGTTCATGGGAATTAAATTCAAAATTCAGTGGCAATGAAATATAGATTTTGGCATTCAAAACTAATCATGTAAATAACTTGATTTATATTTTCTAGTTATGTCATGTGATTTGGATTCTTTCATATTTCTAAAGAGCACTAAGAAGTCCCTTATTTATATGAATTTCTAACTCCTATTGACACGTTACCCAGAAGTCCTATCTGTCATGTCAATCAGTACCTCCAGCATAATTCCATTTTTCTTATAATATCAATCCTCTTTTCCTTTCACATACTTTCCTTCCAAATCTCCCATTTATTGTTAATCTTTCATCTTTCAGTTATACCTTCTCCATTTCCCCCTTTCCAGCTCTTATTTGTCTTCTAATATACAGAAATTGAATAAGAAATTTGTTTAGACAAAACAAAGAATGAACTAAAGATTTTTGTTCTTTGCTGATAAATGGCAAGCAAAGCTGTGGAGCATGTATATTTATCGTACCCCATATAACAATCCTAAAATGCATCTCTGTCAGAAAGATGACTCCTTGTTGTTGGGTTTCTTGTTGTTGTTGAAGTAAGGGTATTTACATTTGTTTACAAATTATGAAAAAATCAGGCCTTTGTCCATGTTTTAAAAATGGTAGCAAAGAAAGAGAAAATCCCTTGGTTTCAAGTTTTTCAGCGTTATTCTACAGTATCATGTCCATTCCTGTGGGCCACCAGAATATTTCTGTAGCTTTCATCAGAAAACATGAACATCAAGGTTAAGAGCTGGGAGAAACAGTTTTTTGCTCTCCCAAATCAATGACATTAATTCTGGAGTTTGAGAACGTAGATCAATAAAGTAATTTCTCCATTATTATTTCATCTTCTTCTATGTAAGTTGCTGCAAGGCTTGATATGTTCTCCCCTCCTGGTTAACATCTACATGAAGCTGCCAGAAAGGTGTTTTAACAGTTTGGGGTGAATCTGCTGCTGATACTCAGTGTTTTTATCTCCACTCCAGACCATTTAAATGATACAACAGAATTCTTAGTGTCTGAAGGCTGTGCGGGTCTGGAAGGGGCACAACAGGCTTCAACTCAACTCACATAAAATTGTGTGGCTTTGGGGACCTCCTGGGAACCTTCCATTTTTATTTCTGGATGCAGTGACGCTGTCTCAGGCAGAAGCAGTGCGCAATTTGGGGTCCTCCCAGACCCATGGCTCCTGCTCAAAGAACCAGTGGCAGCCATGGATAGGAGGGCCTTTGTATATCTTCATGTTATACATCAGTTGTGTCCATTCAGAAACCAGGATGTTGTGATCATTCGTGTTCCTTGTGACTGCCCATTTGGACAACTGTAATGTGCTATGCATGGGGCTGCCCTTGAAGAACATCAATTATGTTATAACAGCAGGTAATACTGGTACTAGCTATTTGGAGTATGTGACACCACCACATTACCACTATCAGTTTGTTTCCAGATGCAATTCAACATTCTGATAATTACCTTTAAAAATCCTACATGGCTTGGGCCTGGGTTACTTATGGAACCATTTCACGCTGACTGTTTCTACCCATTCTGTCAAATCTAGCAAGTGAGGCATGCAATATATCCCATCAACTAAGGAGGGTTGGCTGAGCCCCCTGGGGAAAAAAAAGGCTTTCCTGCTGTGGGACCCATCTTTGGAACATCATTCCTCCTGTAATTAGGTGGCTCCCGATCTCCTGGCCCTTTGGAAGGTTTGGAAGGTTTGATTCTGTGGTTGAGCCTGGGGCACTATATGTGAGATGGAGCACATTTCTTGGTCATGATTCTATGATTCTCTGAGTACTGTGCATTTTATTTCTTGATTGAGTTTAATTGTTCTGTTTCAAGCACATAGACTGCTTATCACAGGTAGTTTAACTCAACACGCAAAGGATTAATTATGAATTACTTTATTATCTCTCCAGGTATTCTCAATCAATAACTTACAATTATTGAAGGGATTCTTCTGAGGTGTATAAA
>JAEANM010023467.1:0-11363 GCA_017656035.1 Myanophis thanlyinensis
TTATATTTAATCTGTTTTAAATTGTGGGTTTTTTAATTAATTCTTAAACCGAATTTTAAATGTTGTTTTAAATTGTTTGCCTTCATTTAATTATTTTAATTGACTTTTAATTGTATTTTGTATCTTGTTTCCTGTTTTTTGTTGGCTGTTCACCACCTCGAGTCCCTTGGGAGAGGAGGCGGTATATAAATTTGATTAATAAATAAATAAATAAATTTTACATGCTTTGCTTTTGACTCTGTATATATTAAAATGTTGTCCAGATAGACCAGAACCCCTTTGTATAAATGTTCATGAAGGACTTTGTTTATCAGTTGCATGAACATGGCTGGAGCGCCTTGTAATCCAAAGGAGAGGACTTTGAATTGATAGCATCCCAGGGGGGTGTTGAATGCAGTTTTCCATTCATCCCCCTACTTTATTCTAATGTGGTAGTATGCCTCTCTTAAATCCAATTTTGAAAAGATTTTCCCCTTCGACAGGTGTACAAGCATGTCCTTCATGAGGGGGAGGGGGTACATATTTTCTATGCTCACAGTGTTTAAATTGCAAAAATCCACACAGAGACATAGAGAGCCATCTTTTTTTTTCATGAAGTAATACTGGAGCCACGATTTTTGGTCAGGCTGGCTCAATGAACTCTCGCTTTAGGTTTTTCTCAATGAACATTCTAAGTTCCTGGAGTTCTCTAGGGGACATACTGTACATTTTGGGTTTGGGGAGCTTAGCTCCTGGTAGGATCTCAATTGTGAAATCTATAACTCTGTGGGGGATGGGAGTTCATCAGAAGCCTTTTTGCTGTAAACTTCTGCTAGGTCTCTGTACTCTTTGGGAATGTACGGGATTCGGGTGTGGCAGCCAAGCATGGCAGTTTCTCTGTCCTCCCCCTCTTTTGACTTTTCTCTTTTTTCATCTGCAAAGGTTACTTGCTTGTGAAATCCTAAGATTCCTTTCTTCCAATTAACTTTGGGGTTCCATTTTTTCAGCCAAGTGAGTCCCAAGACTAATGGCCACTCCATTCCAGGTGCCAGAATAAACATGAGCATTTTGCTATGATTTTCAATTGTGTATTTCTAGGGGCTCTGTGGCAAAAACTGCTGGTTTCCCCCCCTGCTACCAACCCATCAAGCTGGCAGAAAGCAATGGGGGTGGTTAGTTTTCTTAGGTGGATTCCTAGCTTTCCCACCAACATTGGACTGATTAAGCAACAGGTGCACCCCGAGTCCAATAGTGCTGACATTTGTAGCCCCTTTTCTTGACTAGGTATGAACAGTCTTAGGGGCAAAGTGAGGGGTTTGATAGGGTCGCTTACCAATAGGTCGTCCTCCAGTTTGCTGTCAGATTGGTTGAGCTCCTCTCTGCACATGGCTGGAGTTTCTTCTCTGGGGTTCCAGCCTCTCCTCCTTCTCCAAGAAAGTAAAAACTCTTGAAATGGTAATATTTCAGAAGGAATCTTTTATTGGATAGAAGTGATAACTAGACAAAGGAAAGCAGGATCTGAGTTCCCTTCAATGAACAAGTTAAGATAAAGGATTTAGGAACCCAACCCCTCCCTTCTGCCCGATGTGGATTCAACCAATCCGCAGGTGTGGATGTGTTTTGGTAACCGCTGCCTTGAGAAGATGATAACAGGATGTTCCCAGGGCCATCTCCTGCGCTCTCGAACAGATACAACCCACATGGCCCTCCCTCCCTTCACATTCTCCAAAAGGTGTGAATATGTTAGGGTGCCTTGGCACCAGGGTAAAGGTTATAAAGTGAAAGTTTACATAGTATGAGAAAGAAAGCAATAAACTAAGTAATACATTGAAGATCCCCTCTCCCCCTCCTAGGAGAATGGCAGATTCACAGTGGGGATCTGACATGCAGTAAGAAAACATATTTTGTGTACAAATGAGCTTTACAATTTCCAGAGCTACAAATTTTCTAATTTAAGATTGGAAATGAACTTATGCATATGCACACATATAATCAGTTATTTACACACCATATACAGTGTACTACTAAAATTCTCATGTGTGTTTGCAATTTTCAATTAGGCAAAATTGGAAGCTATAGGGCAACAATTACTGAATCAAATGGGCTAGTTTACAGAATGTGGGAATGAAATTTAGGGAAGTTGTAGCCACTTAAGCATCATCAAGCCTTCTGATGACACTTTCCAGAAACCCATAGTTTGTGTGGAAGATGGGAAGACCCTTTTCCCATCCTCTTTCCTGCCTCTCTGTGGCCCCTACACCACAAAGGCCCAACAGGTAAATGAAGATTAGCTGCTTTGAACCAAGGCTGAAATTTGAAATCTCTTAATAGCACTGGGTGGTGAGGGAAGGACAAGGGAGAGACTGGGATTCCTATTGGTGAAATAGGTTTGGCTGGAAGCAATGATGGTTGACAGATGAGCCTTCTTTTAACCTGGAGAGAGAGAGCCTTTTGGAACATGCCAGGATAAGAAGTGGGGGATAGGTTATTCTCACAGTCCACACAATTCCTTTGACATCTCACACACAGTAAAGTGAGAGGAGGTCTAGTATTTATCTTTCTTTCCTAGTGTCTCATTGTAGACAGCTTGTTTCGGATCAAAAAACAAAAAATCTAGTTTGCGAGTCAAGTTACTAGCTGGTTGATTTCCTGCTATTAATGACAGAAATAAAAAATCCATTTTATGGCAATCATCTGCTAGTGAGAACATTACGTGGAGCTCTTTCTTGTTCTAAGGATCACACCTTTTGTGGCTGTTTGCCCCTTGTGACCTGCCATCAGAGACTGACCACTTACAATCTCAAGGCTCAACTGTAAGCCTAGAAATCTTTGTGCTGTATAAAAAGATAAGTTTAAATAGGAAATAAATGCTTAGGCAATTTAAAGAAGTATTTAAATTAATAGTAAAACTCTGTGTATTATATGTGATGAATAAAATTTGATTTGATTTGATTTGTTTTCTAACCGATTTCTAGTAAATGTTGATTATCTAAAAACAGTTGATAGAAAGTTGATGCAAATGCACGATTATATTATTTTAAGGGCATTTTATTCTCACTTTAATTTTGGAAAAAGTAACCCTGCCATATTTTGAAATAATAGCCAATTAATGTGAAATTCAAATAGGTACTGCCTCAGTATAGTATTTGATTTCAGTGAAGATGATACTGTGTTTACCTTACTTTTTAACATAAGAAACGTATTCCAGTATAAGACATTAAAACACATCTAATTCCAGACTTTGTCTCTAATTCGAATGAATTTGGAACTAGATTGTTAAATCTCTAACATTTTCATATTTTCATAATTTTATGTAATTTTTGAACCCCCAGGTCTTTGAATTAAGAGCTTTGAAATATAAATCAATTCAAATTACTATTGTGGGATGTATTTGTCAACCAAGATAAATCACTAGATCAAGACTGGCAAATAATATGACTGACCTCAGGGAATCAGCCCATGATAAGCCTTTGGTCCATTGGTCAGTCGGTAGGTCAGTCAGTCAGTCAGTCTGTCTGTCTGTCTGTCTGTGTATTAATAGCTACTGTATTAGTCTTGAAAGCCCTATACTATTTCCACAACCTGCTAACTTGCTCTTATAGCTTCTTGGTCATTTTGGAAGATTGATCACTGGACTTGTATCCAACAGGATTAATTTTATATTTTACCGTTAACATTTTCCCCCTTTCTATTGTTTTTGATTGTTTTGGGTCTACATGTGTTTCAAGAAAAAAAGCCACATTGGTAAAAGGGAAAGAGATACTACATGAAACAGATTAAGCAAGATGAATTGATAAGAAAGAAATATGAAAATTAAAACTGGGAAAGTGTTTCAATCCTTTTTTGTTCATTAGTTGTGCAGAGATGTCTTGGCCTAATAGAAATTACTATCCTTTAGTTAATTAAGACAGGAAGCTGTTTTAGATTGGAGGCTTTCTTTTTTCTTTTTTTCTTTTTCCTACTTTCCATTTTTAATGTGATTTCTTTTCCATTTCTATAGGTCATTTTCAGTTATGTGTTAATATTTCTCATGATTCAGAGAGCCTGTGCATTCATATAAAGAAAGTAGAGATGGCAATCATATCAAAAAACAGGAAATGAAAATTGGTAAACCAGATATATAGTCTATTTAGGTAAAATCCTAATAAAAATTGCTGCTTTAAAACCCTCCATTTATGTAGTTTTAATAATGCATTAGAAAAAGATCAATATTTTTAACATTAACTGTACTAGCGATAGTTTCAGCTCTTGATGGTGTATTAAATATAGTTTTATCAGATAGTTTGCAAATGCATATTGGTAGCAGTTTCCTGTTACTTATAATGCTTATTTTTCATTTGTATTAAATGTTAGCAACTAATAACACTTATTAAATACTAAACAATGTTCATTAAAATTAGTCTTCTGAGTTTTAAAAAACTAATGCAGAGTGCTGGAATTTACAAGTAAAGACATTTCTAAAAATATATCAGATTATATATCAGAATTTTCTTAATCAGTGACTTTTGTCTTTTGTATTTGTACATCTTTGCTTGCATTTTCTAAATAGAATTTTTACTATTAAGTGATTGAAGGTAAAAGTGAATTATGTAAAAATGTTTAAGTTGAAAATCTACCAAACACTGGCAAAATCAGAAATAAAACATGACTACATTATACTGTTTGAGGCAAAATTTCTAAAGTATATAATGAAAAAGAGCAAGAGTACATTGGATATACTGCAATGAGCTTATAAAGCAGTGTTTTGGCACTAGTCTTAATATGTCAGAGTTTGTTGCAGCACATCCAGCAAGCACACACAAGTATATGATTCAGCAGGATTCAATATAAGAAACTGGTTTATATAAGATAATACATAATGCATGTATACAATACCCACATAGGCCTTCCCAACATGGTAGCAAGCACAAATGAACACAGGCAGAGGAGAGTTTTGAGTGCTTTAGGAGGGTTTGCAGAGATTCGCACAGACAAAGAAAACTCTTGTGTATATACAGAACAGCTAAGCTAAGCCATGTCCAGGTTCCTAGCTTTCTCCAGCAAATACTGTTTCAGTTTTCAACCAGCCCCCCATTGGCTGACTCTGTTGTTATGTCTCTTCCAAGTCATGAACTCTCATACAGTGACAGAATGAAAAGTACAAGAATTAATATGAACAGAATTTGGGAAGTGACTCTGTTGTTATGTCTCTTCCAAGTCATGAACTCTCATACAGTGACAGAATGAAAAGTACAAGAATTAATATGAACAGAATTTGGGAAGTGTAGGGCACCTTTACAATAGAAAAATATGTGCAGATCATATTTTTGCTCTTCAGCAGATCATTGAGAAAAATATGAATATATGAAAAACATTATTGAACATTTATTGATTTAGACAAAATATATAATAAAACAGAGTGGAATCGAATCTTTCTGGGAGTATGGACATGGTAACTTGCTGATTGTGATAAGAGTATATGCAGCATTCATATATGAGATTAAAGAGTATTATGCCCTTGTTCTAATACAAGAATATTGATGTCTTATGAAGAACAGTTTCAGGAATTGAGTCTGTCTAGTCTAGAGAAAAGATGGACTAGGGGTGACATGATAACAGGGTTTGATTATTTGAGGACAGCCACAAAGAAGAGGGGGTCAGCCTATTTTCCAAAGCAGCAGAAGGCAAGACACGAAGCAATGGATGGAAACCTATTAAGGAGAGTAGCAACCTAGAACTAAGGAGAAATTTCCTGACAGTGAGAACAATTAACTAGTGAAATTAAAATTTGGGATTGGCTTTCTAGGAATGGAAGGTTTTAAAAAACCTGGCATGTATCTGGAAATCTCATCAATAAACATATGGTGTTTCTTTGCAATGTTTATCTGAGCGTTTTCCTGAGGAGGATCTTTTGTATTGCACTCAGCATCAGTCTCTAACAGGAACTTCCTTCAGTTAGAAAGTGTTCATTAACACAATTCTGTTAGATAAAAGCCAAATGCTAATCATGTGAGCGTAACCTGAAGTGGGCGAAAAGCCAAACTTCGGTAACATCTAGAACATGTAGGTTTTTATGAGATTCATTAAATGAAGATAATTTATCACTGAGCAAATTTATATAATGGTGTATTGTTGAAATTCAGGAACATGTTCTAAAGCTATCAGTATGCCAGTGATTGCTACATTTTAAGTTATTTAAAAGTAACATAGGTTGTGATTCTGTAGTACCTAGGCCATTAATCCTTCACTAATAATAGAAAATAGAAAATGAATCCAATGCCTTGTAGAAATTCTTTGCCAAAATAGAGTAAGGGGTTAAGAATTCATAAATATTGATTGATTGATTGATTGATTGATTGATGAATAGATATAGCTGGTCCAAGATTTTTACCACATTGGTGTTTGATAGTAGATTTGTAAATGGTTACACAAATTTGAGCTGCAAATCTTTGCTGTTTTAAGCTACGATATTGTGGCAGATGATTGATATTAGTCCTATGCAAGGATTGCCATGTTTCCTTCGCACCTAGATCCTGGGCTTTAGAACTGGCTAATGTGGTTTAAATTGACTCAGTAAATAGTTAAAACTATAGCTCATTCAAAAGCATCAATTGGATGAAAAGCAGCTCTGTAAGGTAAAAAGTAAAGTCATCTCCATGTTATTTTGTTAGATCTCCTAAATCAATGCCCGGTAGATTGATTTTTTTTAAGAAAAGAATACATATAATATATTATATATAATATTATTCAAAATATATGCATTATATTTTTAATAGAATGGTTTTAGAATCTTTGAAATGATCCTTAACATTACTTCCATATTAAATATAGAATAAAAAGGAAATAAAACATTTTAGTCAATATGAATTATCTCCTAGTACACGAGACTGTAAAAAGTATGATATTAAGGCTTGCTGAGTATGCAAGAAAAGGCTTTTGATATCTAACCCTTTCTTGTGGGAGAAAAAACAATGGCAGTTTTGTTATTGTCTTTGGTGAGATAAAGTGATACCTAATATCTACTTCATTAACACCTCAGTGTTTTAGTAGCTTTCTAGAACAAACCAAGATCAATATATAGTAAACCTTCAGCAAGATAGAAGAGCTGTTAGTTTTAAATGTTGTTAGTTATATTCTTAAGTAACAAAGAGCAAGTCATTTTTTCACTTGAATGGCAATTGAAAAAAATTTAAGAATCCTTTTTTAATTTCCAGGAAAATTGAACTGTACAGCTGGAAACTTTCAAAATAGCTGTGCAAACCTTACCAAAGATATTGATTCTTTAATAATTAGAAAAAATGTTTTATATGTACTTCTGCACCCTTTGAAGCTTCTCTTTCAAATGCTATTCTTAATATATGTTCCAAATAAAAGAGAAAAACAGATACCAGCTGCTCACTGAAGGCAAAAGAATGTTAACAGTTGAGGCAGTTCAACTTTTATTACAATTTTTTCCAACTTGAGGTATACATTTTACAAGGAAATGTGATTAGTATACTTGAGAGAGAATAATACAGAAAGAAAGTTAGCATCCACTTCCATCATTCCACTTCCATCATATATAAATGTGATAAATAAATTCCAAAGTTCAGGACATGAACTAATAGACTTGAGTTACAGTAAAATACAGGTTTCACTTGAATATAATAGGAAAGTTATTCCTATTCCTATATTACATTCTAATAGTAAAAACATTCAACAATGCAATCCAATCTCCTTTGCTAGATGTATTCAGACAGAATTTGGAAAGTCATCTTTTAAGAACTCATGAAACAGAAGATAGTTTCAAAGGCTTTAATAGATCTACGCAATGGTGGAATTCAATTTTTTTACTACTGGGTCTGTGTCTGTGGGCGTGGCTTGGTGGGCATGTCTGGCAGGGTCATGTGACTGGGTAGGCAGTTTCTGTAAGCAGGGCAATAAAGATTAGGCTAGAAACACCAGAATGTTTCTTTCCTGTCTGTCTTACTGAATTAACCCTGTAAAGTGGAAAAAAACAAAAGATTTCTTCTAGCAACCGGTTCTCTGAGCTGCTTAGAAAATTTACTATCAGTTCTAGCGAACCTGCTAGAACCTGCTGAATTTCACCTCTGGATCTAGGGGTTGTTCTCATGCACCTTCAATTGCAGAATTACAAAAATGAAATGTCTTCTCATGGAGACAGTTATAGTGCACTATGTTGTTGAAAGCTGCCAGGAAGGTAGTGTACAATTGGGTGATACACAGTTATGGGAGCAGTTTTGAGTATTACCTGATTTGCCTGTGAGCTGCATTGTAAGCTGCACTGACTACTAGTGGCTTCCAAGTGCAATTCAAGAGGTTGGTGTCACCTTTAAATCCTTTCATGGCTTGGGATTTGGTTATCTGTGGAACTGTCTTCTTCCTATCATTTCTGCTCATGAGTAACATCTGATAAAGTAAGCCTGCTTCAGGCCCCAACTGTAAAACAATGTCATCTTGCAGGACCTAAGTTTCTGTTACTGTACCTGTCCCCTAAAGCATATTAAAAGTTTCTTGGCTAGTGACTTTGGGTCAGTCAATCTCTCTCAGCTCACTGGGTTTTTGATATGGAGAGAATAGACAGCAGGAATATTAGGTATGTATACACCTGAGTTCGCGCTCTCTCCCTTCATCTCTGTCTCACACTGTCTCTCTGTCTCTCCTCAACTTCTCCTTGTCTCTTTTCTTTCTTTCTTTCTATATCATCTGTCTATGTACAGGATAAAAATAAAATTATTTTCCATTTTGTCATTTGCAATAATAATATGTAAGTTTCCTACAGTTACTTCAGTGATTGAAGCAGCTGACAAGTTGATAAATCAGTGAATAATGTTACCTTTATGTCATCCCAAAACATAGGAGAGAAAATTTAAAGTTGTGTTTAGATGTTCCTGTTTTAAATAGTGTTTTCCCTCTTATGATACAATTTTTGCATTGAGCTTGATTTATTATACTTCCTCAGTAATGAGTTGTTGATGGGGTCAGAAGTGGGATACACCCAGGATTTGTTGGCCATATCAGACTGCTATGTTCCTTCCAGTTATTGGACTTTACTGTATGTAGCCATTTGCTTTCCATTGCAGCAGAGACCTGACTCATTCATCTACTTATTTCTATTTCATGTATTTAGATTTCCCATTTCTATCAAGAAGGGGCTCTAAAGCGATATCCTTTCCTGAGGTATCTGTCCACATAATGACTGATTTCAAAGTATAAATCAGTGTCAGGCCTGCCACAACTTAAACCTCTAAATAGAAACAATTCTTGGCTCAATGGTTAAGAAAGGTATAGTTTTATTAGAAGTCAAGTGTATTGCAGTAATGTAAAGTCAGAACTGAGAATCACATGCCAAAACCCCTCTTTCCTCCCCTAGCTGTTTCTCATTGCCCCCCCCCCCCCCATAATAAATCAGGTTCAGGCAGTGGTGGAATTCAAATAATTTAACTGCCCTAATGACTAGCTGGGTTGGCATGGCTAGGTGGTCATGTAACTGGGTGGGCCTGGCCAACTCTACACTCATGTCAAGGGGCACCTCGCCTGGCCTCTCCTCACCATGATCAGCCCTGCCTTACCTCTCCCTCCCTGCCACTCCTTGTCACGCCTGGCCTTGCCTCACCTCACCCAGCATCTCCTCAACTTACGACCACAATTGAGCCCAAAAGTTATGTTGCTAAGTGAGAAATTTATTAAGTGAATTTTGCCTCATTTCACGACTTTTCTTGCTACATTTGTTAAATAAATTACTGCAGTTGTTAAGTTAGTAACATTGCTGTTAAGTAAATCTTGCCTCCTGGTTGACTTTGCTTGTCAGAAGGTTGCAAAAGGGGATCACATGATCCTGAGAGGCTACAACTGTTATATGAGACAGTTGTAAACCATGTGAATTTTGATCTCGTGACCATGGGGATGCTGCAACAGTCATAAGTATGGAAAACAGTCATAAGTCACTTTTTTTCAGTGGCATTGTAACTAAATAAACAAAAGTCAACAAAATTTTACCTGTACAAATATATAAAAAGCTTCTTTGCTTGCAAAAAGTTGCCCTAAATACCAATCATTAGATTAGAAATGGGGGAATACACACTGAAAGTCAATGACAGTCACAGCCACAATGGAAACCTAAATTGTTCTGTCTGAATACCTTCCTTTTCATCAGCAATACCTGAAACCTGGAGTTACAAATCAGGCAGGCTGTCAGAGCACCTCGAGGAATTAAAATAGTTAAAATGCAATGATACTATCAGCAGCCAACTCTTGTTCATAAAGTGAAACACTTTAGCAGAGAGGTCATTTAAACTCTACAGAAAGTGGGTGAGCATACTACAAAATTAAAGAGACTGAATTAAAGAGACAAACTAACAAAGTATATAGGGGAAAATCTCTTCCCTCCCAAGTTTGTCAAGATCACAATAAAATTAGTACATGTCACAGATATCTAAATAAATTTCAAGCTTGGTGCCATGTTACTAAGCCTTATTATCATGAGAGAAAACTAATGAATTGGAGGGAGAATCAGTAAGCAATCATGTGCCTTGGCCCTTCCAAAGCAATCTAAGAGATTCCTGTCCCTGAACTAACAAAGCATTATTTCCCACCCAGGAGAAACAATCCTTTGATCCATTTGTTCCACTAAAGATACCAGCTGGTCTCACTTACCTCACAAGGTATCCTTAAATCATCCAGATTTAAGGAAAGATCACATGCCCCCAGAAAGGTAGTAAAAAAAATCAGACAGAATGCCAAGCTTGCACCCTGCCTCTCAGCCATTGCTTAACTCAATCAGGCATACAGCAGTGGTCCAAAAATATTACCTCATTGGTTTCCCATGGGCCTGGGGAAGATCTCCTGGAGCCCTTTTTTGTAACAAACAAAGAAGCCAAAGACTAGCCAGATAGCTCCATTTAGAGAAGATTATGGATCCAGGAAAGAAAGAGGCCCACAATCACCCCTGCCATCTTTGATTGGGGACAGTGGAGGCAATGAGTGGCTGGGAGGGGATTCAGCCATGTTGGAAGTACACCCCAAAGGGACAGTGCTAAGAACCACTAAAGCAATGTAAAAAGCTTAAAACAAGCCTTCCCTTTTAAAAAAAGTCAAGCCCCAGAATAAAAGTACCAGCAAAGGAAAAAACAAATACCAGAGAAGCCTCTCAGGCTATAGAAAGTCTGAGTGTACTGCCAAGAACCATTAACCGCTGTTACAATGTAATAAGGCTTAACCATAGAAGCAGTTTCAGGGAAACTCTTAAGCAGGGCAATAAAGATAAGCAGGATTAAGCAAGAAACAACACACAGAGGCACACCAGAGCTCCTGCCTTCCTGACAGGATAAAATACCAGCAGAAAAAAACAATTAAAATATATACGGCACACAGTTGTCGCTAAACAAATTTCTGCCTGGATAGTC
>JAEANM010023468.1:0-11363 GCA_017656035.1 Myanophis thanlyinensis
ACAGACAGACAGACAGACAGACAGATATTGCCTAATCTTTGTTTCATGCTGAAACAAATTTTTCTACATGCTGTGCTTCACTTACACATTTATTTCAACTATGTAGTATGAAATGGAAAGGCTAGGTCCATCTCCAGTCCATTTATGGTGCATCTGAGGTCAGCTTGTCCCTTTTAACCATCTAGCTCCAGGTCAATGCAGGGAGGCAAGTAGACCAACAGTTCTGCCCAATTTAGCTGGGTTGAGAGTTAGCCTCCACTTAGCTAACCATGGCAGGTAAGTAGGTCATCTTTTCAGAGGGATGCTTATAACTTGGCCTAGTCACTTGCTGTGATTAGCTTTTTTAGCCAGTGGATTGTGGTTGGCTCAGAAATTGAAATCTTTGCCTGATGCCCTACCAGACATTACATCTATTGTAACTCATGTAGCCAATCTGTTCTATTCCCACTTTGCACAGATCTTGGCATTGGGTGTATCTTTGGCCGTTTTTGCATTTTGTACCCATTTTTAAAAAATATTCTAGTATTTATTAAATCCTTAATGTATTTAGTTCAATACCCACTCAGAAATAAGAGATATTTACCTTGAGATATCTGTCTTTTCTGTATTTCTTTGCTCCATATTCACCATTGGAATATTCCAATTGATTTTTCTACATTAAGAAAGGATTTTGAATGAAAAAGGAGTTTCAGAAAATTAAGTGACATGACAGTGTAGAACTGCTTCCCATAGAAATCTTACCTAGGATTTTTGTAGGACTATTTTCTATCTGATCTATTTTATCTGGGTTGATTGGCTTTGCATTTTTATGGTCCTGCTCTAGTTTCTGCTGCTTTAAGTTTCTTTCAACCCTTTTCAACTTAATATGTTTTCAAAATTAATAAACCAATTGAAGGGCAGTCCAGGACAGGCTAATACTAATCAAGAATGAAAGCTGTACTAATGTTGCCAGCAATGAGAATCTTAGAAGACAGCTAGAAAAAACTAGCATGGATAAGCATCTAGTACAGTGGTGGCGAACCTTTTACTTACTGAGTGCTGAAAAGTACATGTTTTGTGCATGCCATCCGCACTTGCATGTGGCTCCTCCACGTGAGCTGCATGTGCAACCGCACAATCTGCACATGCATACAGCTTTTGCACATGTCAATGCACGCGTGCAGCATGCAGGCACTCATGCACACATGAGCAATTGTGTGTGCATGCGCAGGAGAGCTCTGAAGACCAGCTGGATTTCCTGCTGCAATTGCATGCATGCACAGCAGATGCCTGAAGACCATCTGGGTCTCTGCAGTCATGCATGCATGCATGTGCAATTGCATGTGCATCCTCAGCTAAAGGTAAGTTGGCCGACAGCTTGTGTGCCCAGCAAGATGGCTCTGCGTGCCAGCTGTGGCACCCGTGCCATAGGTTTGCCATCATGGATCTAGTAGGAAAAAAGTTCTTCTACCAATGAAACAAAGCTAAAATTCTGGATTATAGAAAACAGCAAATGGTTGATGCCAATAAGTTGGGAGAAACAAGACCGCTTGAAGAAATTGTGGACAAAATAGGAAACCTGTGACTCTCTTGAAGTTGCTGAAATACAACTAATAGCAGTCCCAGGTAGTATGGTCAATACTCAGGAATGCAGGAAGTGATAAATCAGCAACATCTCGGAAAACATATAAAGCTTAGAAAAACATATAAAGCTTAGAAAAGGGAAAACGTCATCAGTTCACTTCATAATACTTTGTAGCCTTTTTCATCTCCCTTGACCTGCTAATCAGATACTGTTGATTCTCCTTGATTTCCAACTGTAATATATCCACGACATTGTTATTTGTTACACAGGCATATGTGCCATGCATTATATTCAATTTTGACTGGGCAAGGCATCAAGCATAGGTCACATATATAGGTGTGCTTTGCCTCTGCAAACCAATCTTGTACAAACAGCAAGCATACTAAACATGCAAACTTTTAAGTTTGTGTCACCTGAGAATATGTGGAAATGTTATTTCATTTACTTACAGGAAGGTTTAAAGCACTGTCCAAATACACAATGAGCAGTCCAGTGGCAAGCCCGTTCCTACCCTAAAAACAAACAATTCCACAAAAAATTAATATACACCTGTGAACGCTGCAAATATTTCAAGGCCCTCCTCCACCCCACTAATAATGACTAGAGAGTAACACCAACATGACCCAATGGTGTGATATTACCCCAAATTCCACAGAGAGGCAAATCCTGCCCAATCAACGCAACTGCATTTGCTACAGTGATGCTTTAAACACAGCTCCCGGAAGAAATTACATAAAATGGCAGACGTACTGGGCTATTTCCTTGTTCTGAATTCTTCCAGTTGTTTTGCAGCATATATTTCTTCTCAAATCCCAGAAAGCACTCACCTCACTAAGTTTCTCTTGATTGGTGACCAGAGAAAACCACTCGAGCTTTAAGTGGACATGCCCACTTGCTATCTTGCTCAAGGGAAACCACTTCACAAAAGGAAAGAAACCACATCAGTGCCAGAAATACACATAAATTGCATCTTTATGTTGATCTGCGTTCAAGGAGAAACTGAGGAACTCATTTATCTTGATGTTTTACAGGACCTGCTTTGAGACGATACGCCTTAAAACCTGTTCCTTTCAACTGTATTTGTTCGGCTGGAAAACGGAAAACCACGATTGCTGAGGCACAATGAGCTCTTATTTGAAAAATAGATGGCATTTAATTTTACAGTAAATGACAATAACTAAATAAATTACTTTTATGTTGCAGAAGGAAAGGACAGTAGTCCTTTACCCTTTTTAGAAAGTCTTGTTCAAGTTTGTCTCCTGGCAATGGTTTAGACACATCAATCATAATTTTTGGCAACTATCTGAAAGGGGCACTCATTTACTTGAGGGTGCAAAGATTCTTGCACCATTTGATCTGTATATGTGTACGCATACGTACTTGTGGTACCACAAACTCTCAGTATAATGAAATTTCCCTTTAAAACCAATGCTATCACAAAACTAACAATCTGTGGAGATTTTACAAGACCCTGAAATCTCACAACCCATACAAACATTTCTAATTTCCCACAACAGCAATGAGAACTCACGCCTGGGGGGGAAAACTGTCCTTACATTTGGCAAAAACCTTATGTTTTTATAGCTGATAAGCCACTCATAAAACATGGCACACCTTTTAAGAACTACTGTGACACATGTTAAGCCCAAACAAAAACTTACCTCGTCAACAATTCTGTCTTTCATCACATCTACAAGGTTTATAACCAAACTGTGAAAAAATAAAAGAAGTCACACAAAGGAAATCCCTTGGGACGGTCGTATTTGTTTTCATAATGAATAGCTACCATATGCTGCTATGGAAACTTATAGCACCTTATATTGAACTGTGTTTTTTTTTTTAATTATAGTACCTCCTGGAGTTCCATGAAATATTCTGGCTTGTAGTCAGTGAGCAAATTTCAAAAGAATCTCGCCGATTCTAATAACTGAATGCTCCCAAGGAAGTTATTTGAGCCTAATTCAACAATAAAGGTTATAAAAATAAGCTCTCTATAGATGAATAATAACTGACATTTTTCTTCTTAAATTTTCTTCTTCAATTGATGCAATATGCCTATGCTAAAAAAACATGGAATTCTCTGAGACTAGAGTAGTTTCTTCACTTACAAAACTTAGCAATGTTGTATATTATATATTAGAATTCTTTGAAACCACAGCCCAGTCCATGAGTAATTCAACTTGAGCAAGGTTCTGACTTGTTAGGATTTATATTTAATGAGAGAAGAGACTCTTCCATTGCAATGGAAAGAACCACTACAAATTCTATGACAGAAGAGGAAGAAGAGGAAGTAGTAGTAGTAGTAGTAGTAGTGGCAGAGGGTGGAATTAAGAAAGAAATCAATTCTGAGTCATTACATTCCCATAAGTAATCCAAGACCAGACTCCTTTTTAATTCTGTTAACTGTTATGTAGCACCAAATTAGTGTTAGTTGACTAGATTTTTGTATATAGGTATGCACCATAAATCATCTTAATTGGAACCTAATGTGTGGTCCCTATTCTTCATGCCTGGCAATGAGTGACTTAATCAAAACCAGCTATGTGCATTTAGGTTATGGTGATAGTCATGCATGTGCCCTATTTACTAATAAAACAATCTGGGGTGATGTGCCAGGGACAAAACACCCAGAACCAACTCATATGTTAGTGATTTTTTTCTAGACCAGAATGTGACATGAAAAAGTACCATTTAGGCTCAACTTTAATATGCAATGTGTACATTAAAAAGTAAAAGGTATAATTCGTCTTGGGATTGTACGACGCACATTGGAGGAATAGATCTTTTTTTATATCAAATGTTGTCATGCTTCTTTTAAAGGTCAGCAAATCAGAAAATGAGCTGGAACTAATTCACCCCCAACATTATACTTCTTTAAGATGACTTTTTTTGTTTGAAGTAGGAGCATTCACATATGCAATACTCTACCTGCATTCAGAAAAGTTATGCAATAATCAGAAATGTTCACTGCTTCTGAATGCGCAGAAATGACCATATCAATTCCATTGGCTCTACATTGCTAGATGGTAGAAAAAGACACAGGATAACACTACACACATAAGGAAGGGATCTGTATTCCTTACCTGCCCAAAAAATCATCTTTATCTGGATCTTCATCGTAAAGATCAACTTCTAGATCTTGGCCAGGTACTTCATGAACAACAAACTGAAATGAATAAAAGAAAAATTAAGTAATAAAAGAGAACAGCTAGGAGTTATTTTTGAAAAAATGTCACTATGTAGATAAAAAGTCTTTCAGTTCTTCTGTGTAGGACATTAAATTAAAAGTCTTCCAATTCTTCTAAAGTGACTTGCATTGCCACATATTTACCACCTGAAGTGGCAGAAGAATAATGTTTCTCCTCATATTCTTTATAATCAATTAAATTGAGATGAAGTGTAATAAGGAGCAATGTTTCTTTTCAGAACAGAACTCAATTCATTACAAGAAAAAATATTAAAGGAATCACTAATACATAAACAGACTTCTTGGTGAAACAACAGCAACAATAATCTCTTTCAAATATTCTTTAATATATTATACTGGTTTAGCGGAAAAGCTTTTTTTCAAGAGAACTTACTACAGTTATTCCAAAAGCTTTATGAAAAAAAAAACTTTCAAATAGCCTTTCTCTCACTTTCTTTAAAACACAACAGGACAAAGTGGACAATATTTAGAATGTTTTTTTTCTTTTTGTAAATTAGTTTTCCATTATTCCATTTCTGTTGCTGGCAACAAGACATATATTTTAATGACTTTTAGGTGCTTAGGATTACAACCCCCTTAGACATGAAGCAAAATGGCTGACATTCAGGGATTCTAAGAACTACAATCAGAATATCTGAAAAAATATTTGGTTGCTTATTCCTGCTGAAATACTGATTCTTCAATCACTTGATTATATTCCTTATTCAAACTATTTACAGAAACAAAAAGACTTCTTTTAGAATACATTTAGTTTCAAAAGTACATTAAGATAGTCTGTATTCCTATATTCACTTACCAGGAAAAAATCCCCTTACATTCTATAAGGCTTAATTTGGAGAAGGCAAAGAATTGTTGCTAATATATGCAAAATTCCAGACACAACCACCCAGCTCTTTCAGCATTAAGACCTGATCTAGTGTTATGTTAATCAACTTCCACAATAATTACAATTTTTTTCCTTCCTCTTTTCTCCCTTGCACACATCAGGAGGTAGGGTATATTGCAAATAATTCCCAGGACTCTGTTTCTAAATAGGCAAGGAGGAGTATCACCTCAAACACTTCATTCCAGATGGGATTCAGGTCTCTTTGTACTGTTTTGCTCCGGAGTTGCACCAGGCCGACACGAAGGAATGCATAAGGGTCCGACTTGCCCCTGATTGCTCCAAGGAAGTTGTCTTTTTGGACAAGATTTTCCGCTTCCAAAAGATACACTCTTAGGACTCCCTTGAAAACATACAATTGTTAAATATTACATAGGATGTTCATCCAGAGGAACTCTCTGCTATATACTATTATCAATATACCATTAAGGAAAATGGGGAATGTCTCTAACCACAACCCCCAGAAGCAACTTAAATGACATTTGCCAGTAGAATATTTAAATTTATTAGAAGAATCTGTGTTGTTATTTTGCTTTATTAAGATTGCTTTCATCAATCTTTGATCTTTCTTTGTGCCTTTTATTGTGCTGGATAAGGAGAGAAGCCAATTAGTTTGTTTTTCATGATTTTCTGGTGAATTGGACGGAGGGGGACACACACAAGGCCTTTTCTTTGCAATCTTTTTAAAGTCAAAAAATCATTTACCAAAATAAACTTGCACTAACTATAAGTCTGCTATGTATTTACTGAGCTTCGTTCATTCTGAGCTGATCTCCGCCAGGCCTTTGTCTACTCAAAAATTCTGTCCAGATCAGGATTTTTTTTTAATCAAAAGAAATTTTTTTTCAAACTTTTTAAGATTATGTGATATTCTGGATAAAGAAAAGGGTTGAAAAGAGAGAAAACACCAACTATTAGATAAGACAACTAGATAAATCTTTGCTCTACAACTTTCTGTCCACTGTGCAGATTCAAATGCAAGTGTGGGGCAAGTTTGCAATCTCCCCTTCAAGTGTCACCACACTGCAGGTGTGTAGAAGAACAAACAAGTTGTGGTAAGCCTTACTCCTTAGAAGCTCCTTTTTTCTATATTTTGAGCCAGGCGCCTCACTAACAAGTCTTCAAAGCACAACTCTGACCCCAGACTTACACGTGGAATAGGAAACCGCAACTGAGCCACATTCATGTTCTTCTTCAATGGGATTGTGACTCTATTTGGCAAGACCAGCCGGGCAGCAATGAGATCTTGAATTAGCGAGTCTGATAATAAACTGAAATAATAAAAGAGACACTGAATTCAAAACAAAACGGAAGAGTATGTGTGTGTCACACTGCTCTACTGAGCTTGTGACTCTTGTATTATTTGTAGACTCCATCTTAGCAAACTGCCAAGGTCTGTTGCTCATCAAGAGATTTGGGATGCAGGGCATGCTCAGGTTTATTTTCAGCCTGAGAGTTTTTAGAACGCTGTGTTACAAACAGGTAAGTCGTTTAAGACAGAACATCTTGACTTCTGAAGAAAACATAGAAAACAAGGTTATTTACTGATGTGCAGATAAGCCTGAGGTAATTATGCCTCTTATATTACGCCTTCAAGATGCACTTGACTTTGGCAAGTGCCTGAACAAGTTCCTGCTGTTTTCTTGTCAAGATTTGCAGAAGTATTTTCTGCTTTGTCTTCTTCCTAGAAGAGAGAGGGACTGGACCAATCACCCAGCTGGCTTTGTGCTGAAGGCAGGACTAGAACTCAGTCTTTTAGATTCTAGGTTGGTGCTTTAGCCACTATACCGGAGTTTCTCATCCTTGGCAACTTGAAGACATGTGGATTTCCAGTCCCAGATGTTCTATTGCCAGCTGGCTTTGTGGGTACCAGATCTATATCCACTCTCATTTCATGTTAAATTCTTTTATTTCAACATCTTTTACTTTTCTTATCAGTTAGTGTAAAACAACAAAACTCCTAATGCCAACAAATCCACAGGTAACTATTTTTTGGAAGCAAAAACTCTTCTTATGGGATAAGAACAATATTTTTCCTTCATTAAAATAACCAAACCAAAATCAGTACAAAGAAACATAAACAGTCAAAGTCATCTTTATTGTCAGGTAGCCTAAAAACAAATGTTGAGGTTGTCAAAGCCTCAACAGAATAAGATAGGTAACTTTCCTGGGGACATGACAATTTCCTTTGGTTAATATTGACATTACTTTTGCGATGACACGAAGTGTGGTAAAGTAGCAAAGCAAGCCAAAAACTCCCATTAGACATCAAGTAGCTCAAATAGTCCTGACATTTCTAACTAGAATTACAACTATAAGAATTTTACTAGCAGGCTCATTGTGTGGTCAGTTCTTAAGCCTCTACTTGAGAGAATGTCTGTGAAGGACATAGGTTCTGTTCGACTGGCCCTGTGCTCACCCCCAATAAGCAGTTCCTATTATAGAACTGTCATATAGCATCTCTTTTTAATCTCCATTTTGAGATTTTATTTTTTTTAATACTATTGTTTATAAATAATTCAAGGTAATGAACATTCTTAATACTCCTTTCTCTCCCTGACAACAACAACCCTGTGAGGTGGATTAGGCCAAGAGTGACTGGCCCAAAGTCATCCAGCTGGTTTTTCATATCTAAGGCAGGACTAGAACTCATAGTTCCTGATTCTTAGGACAGCAAAGAAACCACTAGACCAAATGGGGTCTTTAACATTTAGATTGTTCCCAGTTCAACTGGAGAGAGGAACTTACCTAATGCCTGGAGCATCCAACAGGTTTGTTAGTCCTGCCCAATTGATTTCCAAGTGCTGCAATAAGAATTAAACCAACAGCAAAAGTGCAAGGTTAATAACTGAAAACAGAGCTGGTTTAAAAAGTTTACATCAAATTAGACACATGGTCCATTGAGATCCTATTGGAGGTACCAGAAAACGAACCTGAAATTTTTTCTTGATGCATATAGCATACTATTGAAAAAGTCAAGAATATTGAGTACAATAAAATCACCATAATGATAACAATAAAATTATTTGACAACAAATAATGAAGCATCCTTCATTCATATATTTATGGTATTTTAATTCAGTATGAACACTGTGTGGCTGTACTGAGTGAATTCAGATTGTCAACCAAACAAGCCTTGAGGAATTATGTGGTCACTTCTATTACCCATCCATTATAAAAGGCATTTTGGTTATTGCTACAAGTTCCATGAGCAAGAAAACCAACCACCTAGCAAGGCAGCTTCAGGGCAAGAACATACAGGAATGATTTGTGTTCAAAGGAGATGAATAAGCATCAAGTCCTTGGTTCATTTCCTTCACTGGAGCCTGTCACACAGACTGCATTCTTCTCATGCCTTTGCAATGAAGGGCTGAGACAATTGGCATGTGTCAACGTTTTAAACTGAGAACACGACATGTTTGTCAGATGCGTATATACTTGGCCAGAACTCACATAGCTAGTTTCAGGAATAACAGTGCATTCTGAGTGCTGAATTATCAAAGCAATACAGGGACCTTCTCTCTTCCTTCTTTTATGGGGTTAGAGATGACTACCAGAGGTTCAGAGATCACTTCCACTAATGAGTCCTACTGTACAATAAAGCATCTCTTTCCATGCTTTAGCCTTTTGCATTTTAAACTCTGTTTTTTGTTTTTCCCTTGTAAGGAAAATTTGAAATTTGTTCTTAATTCTGTTTTCAAACTGCATTTGATTCATGTGTTTATATGGTTTATCATGGTGCTGTAAACCACCCAAAGTCACTTAAATAAGTTGGGCAGTAAAGAAATTGAATTAATAAATACCCCCCCACCCCCAATACAGCATATAGATGAAGATGGTATCTGAACATGCAAGATTGTGAACATCAATTTTAGTGCAATGAGGCAGAGAGGAGGCTGAAGAATCTTAAGTCAAACCAACCTTTTGAATGAATACTACTTTTTTTCCTAATATTTTTTCCCCCGGATTATTTTTTCCAATTATTTTTCCAAAAGTCAGAGTGAGCACCATAGAAAAGCTGTGATCTTATGCATATTTGTGTGTTTCAGATGATGCCTTCCTCTTATCATCCTGTACTCTCAGTACACAGGTTGTATATTAATTGAAATAGACTACCAATAGATTTACAGATTAGTTGGCTTCTGTGGCTCCCCTCACCTCTTAAAAAAACACTAGTCAAGAACATAAAACCAATTTTCTTTGCATAACAAAGTTTTAAATTTACAATTCTATGGCAGCTTGCTGTTACAGTGTATTGATCATCTGGGTGGGAGGGAGGGACGGAGGGCGAGAGGACGAAGGAAAGAAGGAAGGCAGAAAATTTGAATTGTTTCACTACTGAACTTTATTTAAGGACCCCTCAAAGATCCTTCAGCCTTGAAGACATACTCGAGGGAGGCACTAACCATTAGGAGTAGAAGTTGTGTAAGAGGAAATGAAATTCACTCATTAGATAGATTGGCCTACAGTCTACACTATTTGCACCAACATGGAGAAAAACAAAATCTCCTTTAATAAAAGCAAGAAAACTGGGGTAGAAGTTGCTTGCTTTCTCAATAGGTTAGGGACAGTGGTGGAATTCAATTTTTTTTTTATACCGGTTCTGTGGTGGGCATGGCTGGGGGGGGTCATGTGACTGGGTGGGCAGTTTCTGTATTTCTGTATTCTGTATTGAAGGGCAATAAAGATTAGGCTAGAAACAACACCAGGATGTTTTTTTTCCTGCCTTCCTTGCAGAATTAAACTTCTAAAGTGGAAAAAAACAAAAGGCAATTTCTTCTAACAACTGATTCTCCAAACTGCTTAGAAAATTTGCTACCAGTTCTAGCGAATCTGCTAGAACCTGCTGAATTTCACCTCTGGTTAGGGATGGACTGAGGTAGTGGTAATGCAGTGCAGCACACCTGAAATGTCTCAATTTCACCCTGAGGCAACCTGGCAGCACATGTCCTTTTGGAAATGGTTTCTGATATGTGAAACCCATGCTGAAGAAACATGTAGTTGGTTTACTGTTCATTAATTTAGATGGTTCTTGAAAAGCCATTTGGTTCTTGAAAATTAACCTGAATAGGAATCTTTACTAACACTATTAAAGGTTGGCTTAATTACTTTTAAATGGTTTCATTTTACTTTTATAAGAGCACTAGGTTACATAATATTTTAAATGGCTCTTTCAGTGCCGATTTTATTCCTTAAGGTTTTCGTGCTTTTATTTCTATCAATGAGCTATTGTGGAGAGTACTTCTTTGAAAAGCTACATTTAAATATTTGTAGTTAAATTAACTGAACTACCATCTCTGAATAGTAATATGTTGGCATATTTTAAAGCAATCTTCCTGCTTGGTTTGGTATTCTTTATTTGAAGTGATGTTTGGGAAGAAGAAATAATCTTCCACATTTTAGAAGCACATTCTCAATTTTATTATAAAACACACTGACCAATGTATAAATCAGCAGTCCTAATGTGAAAGGACACTATTTCTAAATTGGCAAAACATGTAGAGTGCTAACTTGTTAATTTGACTTACAAATTAATAGTCTTTTCATGAAATTTGTTAGTTGGAAAATGTGCTACCAGATTCCTGCTTAGTCTGCCATGACAGACTAACACAGCTGTCCTCATCCTATTTCTATAATTTCAATTTCAATTTCAATTTCAAATTTTATTGGTCACATACACAATCATACATGGGTACGATATGCAGTGA
>JAEANM010023469.1:0-11363 GCA_017656035.1 Myanophis thanlyinensis
ACACACTCACACACACACACATATTTGACCTCCTCTTTCAGTTATTGTGAGCATAATAGTGTAGAAAGAGATGCATTGATCTACTTAAATGTAACATTTGAATATTTTAGTGTATATTTTAAATACATACATTTTTGAAAACATAATTTAATAAGTATATTGTTTTGATTAATAAGATGAATCCCTGAATTAATGAGATTTTAGCCATGTTGTTATCAATGACCTAGAACATATATAACACTAAGCAGGTTACAGAATAAGGATGAACAACATCAAGCTAAAGACTACACTATTATGGCTCATTTCTGGTTCATCTGACCTTTTAAACTAATTGCAGTTTAATGGTTGTAGTGGCCATCTAGTTTTTATCAAAATTAAGTAGTTTTAAAACTGTAGAACATAGATTCGAAATAAGAACTCTTTGGAATATTACAAAGGGGAAAAGTTGAAGATCTATATACACAGAAACTTATCACATACATATATGCAACCTGAGATGGGAATACATTGTTAACAACTTTTAGTGCCAAACTGTACTGCCAAGAATTACTCTGTGTTATTAACGTTTCCAGCAATAGCCAAGGGAACTAAAGGTGAGATAAACAACCTGCAATTATTTGGAATATTGTGGTAGACAATTGATAGAGCAATTACTCAAGATATATAGTCTCTAGCATCTTGTTTAAAAGGAACAGGAAGTAGGTAATATGAAAAATCCTCTTATTTTCAGAGATGATAATCAAACACTAGATGGTTTAACTCTATGGCTTGATATAAAGGTAAGTTATACATAGAAATATCTAGCTGCGTTACTGGCTAGGTATTTCGGAAGAAAGTATCTTGGTCAGCTTTGATTTGGTTGGACAAAAGAATCCTTATTTTTTAAATTTTGTCATTACATTGAAAAAATAATAGTTGTCTTACCAAGGAACACCTAGACCACTGGCCCCACTCAGATATGACACAGTCTTCTGGACATGGCAATATGCATTTTCTAGCACCAATTGGCATCGCTTCTTGATCACACAGATAGTCTTCCACAATGTCTGAAGGACCATCCACAGTATTTTGCATACATCTGGAAAGGCAAAGCCCTTAGATGTAGTAATGTAAAATTATCTAGCTGTAAATAATTATGCAGTATAATTAGATCCTTCATATATAGAAAGGTCTGTGCTGAATTAAGGGGAAATAAAAATTAAAAAATCCACATTATTTGAAAAGGAACAGAAAGAGGAAGGCTGATCGAGGTTTTAGCAAACATCTTTTTCACTGAAGAAGATTTCAGAAACTTAACTAGACATACAACATTCTCAACTTGCACGCTTAGAATTTCTCCCAAATCACTTGAATAGATGAAGGCACTCTAATTAGGAAACAGTGTTAAACTAGTTTAAAAACTATAATCAAACTTGATTATAACTAATTCTATGTCTGTTTTAATTAGTTAATTACACAATTCATAGGTTGCCTGACTTCCAATGACTCTAGAAGAGTCATTAAAAGTAAAAAAAACGAAACAAAACCCTGAAACTAAAAAAGAACTAGTGGACAGCACACAAGACAACAACAGGAAAATCTTTACACAGCCTAGGGCCAGGGAGAACAGCTAGGTTTTCAATAGTATCCTGAATATATTAGATGGAACATACCTGGACCTCTTGAGAGGATATCCCAGAGGGCACATGCCACTATAGAGTAGACACTCTTCCTGGGTTCCACAGGATGATGGTACTTAATTGATGAAATGCAAAGTGTGTTAACTTTGCCTGATCACTCTGGTTGAGTAAAAACCACTGGAGACAGGCAGTTGCTCAAATTACAGGGCAGTATGCCTTGAATGGCTTTATAGATGATTTATAGTACATTGAATTGCACTGGAAGCCACCTGGTAACCAGTGCAGCTGGCAGTGCAATAGATATAGCAAGCTGGACCAATTGTAGCTTCCAAGTAGCCTCCAAGGGGCAGCCCTATATAGAATACATTACTGTAAACTATTTGTGAAGTGAGGAATGTTCTTGTCCAGGAAAGAGTATGGTATATTTGGCATATGAGGTCTATGTGTGCTTTTGGCCCAATTTATTAGATCAAGCAATTGTCTTCATGTTTAAATACCACTGATCAAAACATTTTAATTGTAACATTAAGATAGAAAACTCTAGAAGAAATTATTTGGGAGATCATCCACAATATATGATGCAGCAGCTTATCTTTGTTTCAGTTAGTGATATTGTTGTATTTGCAATATATTCTCAGTACATATTGAATAAAAACTATTAAAATATAAATAAAACAGGATTTGAAGACTGCAAGATTTTAAATACTATATATTAAATATTATAGCCAAAACCAGCAGAATTGTTATTTGTAGGGACATAATATCAGGAAATGCTCAAGGAAATAAAAGGTTGATTCAATGTCATTTGAAGCCACTAATCAATACAGAAATAGGAATATGGAAAGGCTCATAGCTCTTTCTGTTTTGCACAGTAGAAAGAGGATGTCATGAAGCAGTCACTGGGTCTGAATTAATCAAAGTTTTTCTATGCAGTAGCGTAGCTTCAAATGGAACCTTACCTGATGAGCCTGCCTGTAGTGGGAATTCCATAAAAATTGTCTGGCCTCTGAAAGCTTTCTTATTATGACATAGGCTTAACAAACCATTATTTAAACAAGCATGCCAAACTTTGCAGATACTCTTCTCTCCAAAGTGACATATCTTTAACTTACCTCACTTTTCTGGTTTGCACACCCATTCCACAGTTCTCCTTTAAGTCCACATTAGTCACTTTGCAGACACTCCAGGGTTCAGTGACTCCTATATACTGACCACAGTCACTATGGCAAGGGACCACTTCATAGACCTGGAATGCAGAGACAGAAAATCAGCCTATAGAGAAGGATAATTGACAGGAAGGAACTGGAACAATATTGTAACTATCATTTATTCAAAGTTACGAGGCATGCATAGCAACATTAGCAAGCAAGCATAGGTCTGCATAGCAATCCAACAATGCTTAGACTGGTTGATTGGGTTACAGATGAGAAGAATTTCAAGGCATTCACTCTTTCCGTTTCGGAATTTGTTTCACTTTTATGAAACAAATTTCTTACCTTTCCTGCAATCCTTCTCAACTGTTTCCCAAATGCCAAGTGAGCTATCAAGTTGACCAATACAGCAGCAGGATCTCAATATTTTTTGTTCTTTTTTTCACCTCGTACAATTAAAGGAACACAGAATCTACTGGAATCACAGGATTTCTAGCAAGTTAATGTAAAATGAACTGTGATCTTGGCTCCTATTATTTCCTCTTGGGTGTTACAAGCTGGGAGCCTCACATTTATTTAGTATTCATTTATTGTTCCACCTTTGGTTGCTCAACTCTACTTTGACTTCAACAATATCTGCATTTACCTCCAGCCACTTACAAATCCATAAGATTTTTACTTGAATGAGGGCTTATTGTTCTTAAAAGAAATCTTGATATTTAATTGACTGATAAATGATTGTTCAACATTCTATTAAAAATCATGTTGTGCCTTCTGCTGGTTGAACTATGATTTACATGAATGTGTAAATCATTATTCAAGTGGAGTTGGAGTTGAGTTCATTGGCTCACATATAAACCATGATTTGTAAGCCATAACACATTTAAAGCCAACAAAATAAATTTGTCTTTGCGCAATATATGAATCCAATTTTTGTATTATGTATTTGTTAAAACTAGTATTTGATACTTATTATTGAAATAAATTAATAATTAATTAAATGAATAGTATAATAAATATTTATTAAATAAATTCAGTAAACCCATTGCTGAATAATATGAAGAAATGAAGACTTAAGTCTTCTACAAAGATTTGACTTAAAATATGGAATAATAGGAATTATGGAGATAGATACTATGTCTGGTAGGCTAAAAACACTGAGATCAAGTTTTAATCACCACCAATCTGTTGGATGCCATTATTCCTGCCATTACATCATGGGTATGAGGATTTATAAGTAACCTTGGATTGATAACTACATTATGCTGCCACATGGCCTTGGATTCAACAAACTCTGGTTTGGTATACAGATTGTACTTAAATTAGCTATTGATTAAATGGAAATGATAATGTGATCTACAGTGGTACCTCTACATACAAAAGACTCTAGTTACAAAAGTTTCGAGTTACAAAGCGCGCCTTCGAGAAAATATAATCTCTACTTACGAAATACATTTCAAGATACAAAAGGCCATCAGCTCGGGCAGGTACTTGTTTTCGGGCTCGGAGACGGTGCCAGGCATCAGGTACAATGTGTCTCTACTTACGAAATTTTTGAGTTACAAAACGGCTTCCGGAACGAATTAATTTCGTACGTAGAGGTACCACTGTATCTCTCAAGGTCTGATTGGATGTAACAGTCTGGATTGGGTGGTATTTTTTTTTATTTTGCTTTGTTCTCACTACTCAAATGAAATTCAATGTGCATGACATTTTGCCATCATAACTAGTATTTTTAAACAGGTACAAATGCGACAAGTGGAATAGGAAATGGAGGCCAGCTGCAAAGAGATGGAAACATTCTTGGTTGTATACAAAGGGCCCCATTTGATGCAGACCTACCAACTTTCCTGGCCTTTCAGACCAGATTAAATAATTGCGGTTATATTAAACAGCGCTATCAGCAACTCCTTCTGGTTGCTTCAGAGTGAAGACTGGGTATGACTGAAGCATCCTCATTAGGTCATCTTGTTAAAGAGGCATTTTGAAGTTTGAATTCTACATCGCCATTAGAGCAGAGATTTCCAAACTTGGCAACTTTAAGACTCATGGTCTTCAAATCTTTGAATTCCTTAGCCAGCATGGGTAGCTGAAGAATTTTAGGGATTGAAATCCATGAGTCTTAAAAGTTGCCAAGTTGGGGGATCCCTGCATTAGAACATTCCTCCAATGGGTTCCTCCTGGATCAAAGGCAGTGATGATTAAATAATAGCAATGCAATCAATTTTTCGCCCCAGTTCTATAATTGCTTCTTGCCCTCCCATTTCTGCCTAGCAAAAAAAGTGACTAATATAAACACAGAAGCATTTTAAATCAGCATTTAGCTAGACTCAAAGGAAAGCTAAAGCAAAAGACAAACATTGCACACAGTAATTAAATCTGATCCAGAAGCATGCGTGGTGGTTTTGCATCTGTTTCACAGCCTCTTACCTGAGCCTGGAACAGGTGTTGACGATGAGCACAAGGGAATGAGCAAGGTAAATAAAAAGAATAGTTAGGAAGCAAAGCATATTCACAAAAACGCAGGTGCTTCAGAGTGGTAAACTGATTCTCCTAACAAGAATGGTTATTATAAACACGAATAATTTTGGGAATTTTTGCTTATGACATTTTATATTGAACTATGCTACTTTTTCAAACTACAGGTGGTTTATGACTTACAATCACATTTTACCCCATTTACGACCTTTCTTGCCACAGTTGTTAAGTGAAATACTGCAGATGTTAAGTTAGTAACACAATTGTTAAGTGAATCTGGCTTCCCCATTGACTTTATTTGTCAAAAGGTCATAAAAGGTGATCATGTGACTCCGGGACACTGCATCCATCATAAATATGAGTCAATTATCAAACATCTGAATTGTGATCATACAACAATGGGGATACTATGAAATGTATGAAAAAGGGTCATAAGTCACTTTTTAAAAGTGCTGTTGTAACTTTGAACAGTCACTAAATGAACTCTTGTAAATGAAGGACTATTTTCTACTGGGTGAAAAATGATATAGGTAATACTGCTTTTCTGGCTATATCCTTTTTATTACATAATTAACTTTCAGACAAGAGGTACTCTCAAAAGCTAAGAACATTTTCAACCTGATTTTAACAGAGAGCAGGATTGAGACTTTAATTATTTGACCCATGGGGGGGTGCAGTGGAGGACAATCAATAACAGAAGAGCATATTATGTTACAGCTCCAAAAATATTTTTCCAGTATGTTGGAAGCACATTTATTCCATAAATGTGTTTTGTAAAAGTTATCAGTTTTTTTCATATTACAAAGACACACCCACAACATTTTTGAACCGGTTGCCATACATTTGTGTTAGATTACATCTCACTCGTTTCTGCAATAATGGAAGCTGCTATTCCAATATCCTGGAGTGCATCAGATTTGGAGGGTGAGGACAAAAAAAAGTCAAGATGGCAGCCATGTGTAAAAGAGACAGGGTTTCAACACATGGCTATGGCTATCAGCCCTTTTTTATTCTCTTTTCTCTCCTAAAGGTTGTTCTGCATCTATACCAGAGGTGGGGAACGATGGCCTTTTTATGACCTGTGGACTTCAACTCCAAGAATTCCTGAGCCAGCCATGCTAGGTCAGGAATTCTGGGAGTTGAATTCCACAGGTCATAAAAAGGACATCGTTCCCCACCTTTGGCCTATACTGTGAGAACAAAATCTGCATGTCTGCCTCATTTGAAACAACATGGAATTGAGACTTGAAGCAACATATTTTAAAAATATTTATGTGATTCTTGGATATGTGATTTTTTTTTTAAAGATTCCATATTCCAGAAGATAGAAAGGCATGAATAACATGATTTAAAAAAAAACTTTAGAGAAAAGCTTGCCAATCTCAGAAAACAGCAATTAATAGTTTTGGATTCCCTGTACAGAAAAGGTTCAGCTGGTACAGATTGAATCAGCCTGAGTAGTTTTGAGTCCCCCTAGAGTGGGTCATGTTACATTGCTGGTACACAACCTGCCCTGGCTACCATTTTGATTCAGGATCTTTTCAAGGTGTTGGTTATGATCCCTCCTTGGCATGAATCCAGGTTATATCTAATGAACTGCCTCATCCCACTATGACAAGCTTGTCCCACTCATGCAAGCAGAGGAGACCTTCTGAGGATCCCATCAGTGAAGGCAGATTCTGGCAGATTCAAGAGAAGAATCTTCTCTTCTGTAGCACTGGCCCTCTGAAACATCCTGCCACCTTGAGTTGAAGTCTCTCTCCCGCACCCCACCATGCTCCTATCTATCTCTAAGAGTCTGAACAACTGGTATTGCCAGTTCACCTGGGGACCCTATGGGGGAATATCACACTGGAGGTGGCTTCTAGATTGATAGCACCATCACCCCTCGGCACCCTGCTTCCTTCTCTGCCCATCTTTTAGCCTATATTGCTGTACTCTCTTTATTTTAGGTTTCATTGTTTTATTATTATATTTTTTTTATCATTTTATGTTCTACTGTTGTAAATTGGCCAGAACAGCTTCACAATGAGATGGGTGGAAAATAAACAAACAAACAAACAAACAAACAGTTTTTTTTAAAAAAACAGTTTTCTTATTTGGATTACAACTATCTGTTTATCTGTTTCTTGTCAGAAATTTAGTAGTAATAAAAACAAAATTCTTTAAATACTAAAAAAATAACTTGGACATTATCATATAATGCTTTCCCTTTGCTTTTTGCCACTTTACATTTAGCATCACCTACTTTCTTGGTTTAAATAAGAAGCATGTTAGAAATATAAAAATTAAAGTTCCTAATGAATATATAAATTAATCAAAATCGCTCTTCAGCCATATATCATCTTTTAATCCTGACTTCTCTCTTCCAAAGAATGCTACATACTCTGTTCACCGTTTTCCCTGTAGTCACAGGCTCATTGTACAACTTGATTTCTTCCAACTGGAGGTAGGACAAGTTAATTATATTTTTTCTGCAACCTGGCTCTGCCACATGTTAGAGAATAATTACAGATTTAACAAAAGGAGACTTTAACAAATAATCTAAACTTTCAGGGTCTCCGAACACTTTTCAGTGCAATCACCCCATTTTCTCATGATTTGGGGAGATCTTGAAAAATGTTTTGTTGCTGCTACAATTGCTGCAGCAGCAATTTCTTTGTGTGATCTATTGCTATAGAAAAGGTAACAGGATGTGACACATGAAAGGCATACTACACAGACCTGCTAGGGTTTGTGCTACTTCTCTTTCCATCCATGTGTGAAACTTAAAAGTCTGCTGGCATGAGGCAGCTAGCCTGGCTGGCTGGGGAATTCTGGGAGTTGAAGTCCACCCATCCTAAAGTGCCAAGTTTGGGAAATACAGATCTAGATATTTCATTCATTTCATTTAAGTATCCTTTTGATACAAACAAAGATGCCCATAACTATTTCCTTGTCAAATTATGTTTTGAATTTAATCTTGCATTGGTTTTACTAAATAGTATGTTCTCAGTATAAAATATAAATTATAAACAATTATTATAAAATGATGGGACTAAAATTGCAACTTTCACATACTTAGGAATATATTCTGTTAAAACACTTAAATATTAGAACAACGAGGGACTGAAATCTGAATCTGGATGAGTCTTTAGATACTCTGTAGATCTATTGATCTATCTACAATGAACCATTGAGGCACAGTGGTTAGAGTACAGTACTGCAGGCTACTTCTGCTGACTGCTGGCTAACTGCAATTTGGCAGTTCAAATCTCACCAGGCTCTAGGTTGACTATGCCTTCCATCCTTCCAAAGTGGGTAAAATGAAGACCCAAATTGTTGGGGGCAATATGCTGACTCTGTAAACTTTTTAGAGAGTGGTGTAAAGCACTGTAAAGTGGTATATAAGTGCTATTGCTATTCTGATTCAGGATAGCCATTGGATGATACTGTTTGAGAATTTAAGTAAATTGAAATTTGGAAGGCATTAAGTTTACAAAGGCTAATAGGGATGAAAGTTAATAAAAATAATAATTATTAATTTTTATAAATATATTTTATATATTATATAAAATTAGATTTATAATCTTTTATTAATATAATTTAAATTTATAATAATTTATACATTAAATTTATATTTATATAGAAATTTATAATTTATAACTCAAATTTATAATTTAAATTTATAATAAACAATATACTGTTCTGCCACAAGAGGGCAGTAGAGTTATAGAAATAAACCTTAGAAACTTCAATATGAGCCCATCTAATTGTTCATTACTTTGATATCTAGCCCACACTTCAATTCTCAATATGAAGTATGCAGTTTGAAATTTTATACACACACACACACCTGGAATCCCTCTATTAAAATACTTCTTTCTCTATATCATCTCACTTTTGGATGGCTTCAAACTTTCACATTCAGTTGTGTTTCATATTGTATTCAATTACAATGCTGCTTTATTAATTTAACACTTACTACCTTCTAAACTAGAACTAATTACATCCCCTTAAGTGGAAAATCAAATCAGGAAGCTGTTTCGTCATCAGCCTGCAAATTGTCAACACAAAGGCGTTTAACAAATGTATATGAATGGTTAATAGTGCCTCCTCTGTTTATATCTCTCTCTTCTACATAAAAGGAAATTTATGGGAATATAAATTTGGACAGTTCACTTGTTAAACAATATGCAAATTAATCAACATTCAAGATGGACATAAAAGAGGACTGAGAGACACACAAAGGCAGCTTTCCCTTATTCAACTCTTTTGCACAAGAAGAAACAATATTGCCATGCTTACCATTTTAACTATATTATGAATCACTTACTCACAAAATAAGTTACAGGGAGCTAAACTAGGGTCCAATCTAGAATTATTAACATGTGTGTCCATATAAAAGAGAAAAAGAGAAGAAATCTGATATCTGGAAATTTCAATGCTGTGTTGAATTTCCAAGTTATGCTTATTTCACAAAAAAATAAATGCTCATAATTGGTTTATAAAACCAATTAAAATCATGTTTCTTTGGAATAGGAGTGGAATGATATAAAGAAGGGCTAACTTACACAGTAATTAAATGAACATTAGTTAATAAGCTTTAATGCACTATTTAATTTTGTCTGCATTGAACAATAACAATGATAACCGAAGGTATGTTTAGATGGTGTATCAGTAAGAATATCTCAGAAAATATTTTTAGTCTGAGATCAGAGTAATAGAGGAACACCATCATCAAATTTTATATATTAAATAGACATATTTTGAATATGTGTTTTGTTTTACTTGAGAGAGAACTTTTTAGCTGGTCAGTTAGGCAAAACATTGATTAATCTACATGATTTGTCTAGTTTAGACGACTTTAGTTTATTGTCATTGCACCTCGTACAATGAAATCACAGCTCCAATATGAGCCAACAATACTGTTTCTGTTGACATCAAAAAGGAGAAGAGATTTTCAATGACAACCTTGACTGGCAATAAAAATAATTGGTTCTCTATTGGATACTTTATATAATAGGATCCTATATGATGGTGCTTTCCCAGCTTGGCAACTTTATGATGTGTGGACTCCAAGTCCAAGAACTTCCCAGCTAGCACACTGGCTGGAGAATTCTGGAAGCTGCAGTCCATGCATCTTAAAGTTCCCAAAGTTAAGAAATGTTGTTACATAGATATTTTAATCAAGTCTCATTCTTGGAAAGGGAATACTGAGGATGAGGAAGTAGAGATCACTTACCTGATTCACATGATCCAGTTTAGGACAGGGCCTTCCACCATTGTATGGCTTTTCCCGGAGCCATTTAGATCTGACTTTCACGCCACTCCCACATGATTTGCTGCAGCGAGACCAATTGGACCACTCACTGAGTTTGCAATCTGATGGACATGGAATGATGCAAGCCTCCTCAATGTAGCCTGGTTGAAGAGAAATGGACAAGTTCAGAACAACCATAAGCCTACCTGGGCCACACCTAATGTCCGTCTTAGCCCACATTCTTTTTCCCAAGTGGGTGCTTCTCATAAGCACAGAAACCATACGTAAAAGTTGCTGCCCTCTTTTGATATTGAACTTAGCAAGTGATACTCCTGTGAAACATGAAGATTTTATTTCATTGACTAATGATTGATATTGGTCTTTGCAAGTTCGCCAACTCCTCTTATAGTCAACTAAATCGGTAACCCTCAGCTTATAGCAATGTACTATATTTATTTTGGAACAATTTCATTGGCTGATACCAGATTCTAGAATTCTAAGAGATACATAATTGCTTCATCCCTTAGAATAGAACCAGAAGGGACCTTGGAGGTCTTCTAATCCAGCCCCCTGCTCAAGCAGGAGAACCTATACTATTTCAGATAAGTGACTGTCTAGTCTCTTCTTAAAAACCTCCAGTGATAGAGCACTAATGATTCTGAAGGAAAACTGTTCCAATGATTAATTGTCCTCACTATTAGGAAGCTAGTCTTTAATTCCAGGTTGCTTCTCTCTTTGATTAGTTTCCAACCATTGTTTTATGGCCTGCCCTCTGTTGCTTTGGAGAATAATTTGACCCACTGAACTTTGTGACAGCCCCACAAATACTGGAATACTGCTAACATGTCACTCCTTTTTTTTTTTTTTTTTTTT
>JAEANM010023470.1:0-11362 GCA_017656035.1 Myanophis thanlyinensis
GGCATGAGAAACACCAGCCAACCCAAGGTCAACCATCAAAATGCAGAACTGCAAACCGAGGGTCTGTTGCCCAAACAAAATCCAAACACCTAATTGGACATTAATTGACAAAAGGGTGACATGACTTCTGGAGTTCACATGAGAGCACACCCCATTCTTAGCCTCCAAAAGCTGAAAATTGGGCATACTTTTAAAAAAATAGTTCATGTTAGGTTTGGGTAAACACTGGCACGTTCCCCCAAATTTTGTGGGAATGTCATCTTTGACATGTACCATAGATTTGCCATTACTGGGCTAGTCTCTAATCCCAAGGCTCAGGATAGAAATGGAAAGGAGCAAAAGTCATTAACCCGAGAATCGGAAGAAATGACAATCCTTCCTAGGACGGACAAGAAAAAACATCAGGGCTCGAAAAGCTGGTATTGATATTATGCAGCTGAGCATCTCTCCTCAAGCCAAGATGGATTGAAATAGAAATGAAATGAAAAAAAAAAAATCAGCAGATGAGAAGTGGCACAGGATGCATCTAAGCAACGAACCATCTTCCTGTTAGCTGTCCCAAAGATCTTACAAGAGGAGCCATCCTGGCACAGGGCCAGGAGTCCGATCCTGAGCAGCTTAAGGTTGACTCAGCGTTCCAGTCTTCCAAGGTTGGCAAACAAGAACTGAGATTGTTGAAGGCAATAGGCTGACATTGTAAATCACTCACAGAGTGTGGTAAAGCACTGTGGAGCAATACATAAGTGCTATTGCTGTTGCTTTTCCTTCCCTGGAGCAGGAGAAAGCCAGATATTTTACCTTCTCCAGCCCAAGAGATGAGTTAGGGGTTAGTAAGAAATAATTGATGGCATCTAACTATTGAATGTCTTCCCATTCTCAGTGGACAGTAGCAACCCTTACCCAGAGAGGCCACGTTCCTATGGTTTTCCAGCATGATCTCCCAATACAGTGCTTTTTGGTCAGGATCCAGCTGAGACCACTCTTCCTTGGAGAAGTACACAGCCACCTCCTCGAAGGTCACAAGATCCTCCCAAACAAGGAAAAAAAAAAGAATAGAAAAGGCCAAGGAGGATTCTCAAGATGTGTTCCATCGTTCACAAATTCCAAATTAAAATTATGCGCCTGGTTAAATGGCTAGAAATGGTGGACTCCAAGGTTTATATGAGAAAATAAACAGAATTGAAAACTTTTGACTGGAGAAATATTTGGGCAAGTTTTACTAAGTTGATTGATTCTGCCAAGCTTTCAATACCTTTCAGTAAAGTAATCCTACTACTGGATTAATTCATCCACCTTATCCACCTAATAGTCTGAGCCCCAAAGATGCTTTTTCAAGAGGCAACTGGGTTTTCTTGTTTTTCTGTGAAAAAGGGATCAAAGAGCCTGTCTGTGTCAAAATTGAACAGCCCTCACTCAACAGAGAGGGAGGGATAAGACATTATCGATCTCCTGCCTACAACAAAGTCCTTTCAGGAGTTCCAAGAAGGCTCTACACTCATTTGCACTACACAGGTGACCCTGAGGACAGAGATAAATCTGCAAGTGGCCTCAACAACTCTCCAAAAATTCAAATGAACAGATGTCTGCAAAGAATATAAATCCTTTATAAAAATCCTCTATAAAAACAACAAAGATAACATTCCGTGGGAAGAGCATTTTCCCTATCTTATCCCTATTCCCTACCCTTTGCAAATCAGGAATATTTGATCTCCAAATCCAGGCGCATATCAGAGGATTGAAAATTATTTTGTAGCCCAAACTGACTTGACTACAAGCTGGATTTTAATAATCTGCCTATAGTCTGTCTAATTGCCTCTTAATCTGATTTGCTTATTTTTTTAAAATCACTGATTCTGAACAAGGATTTTTAAAAGTGGTAATGCAGCTGCGAAATTATTTCGTTATTTTTCATTAGCTTCATCTTGCTGGGCACACAAGCTGTTGAACAATTTACCTAAAGCTGAGCAAGCACATGCGATTGTGCATGCATGCATGCACGATTGCAGAGACCCAGCTGGTCTTCAGGCCTCCGCTGTGCATGCGCACAATTGCAGCAGGAAATCCAGCTGGTCTTTGGAGCTCTCCTGCGCATGCACACGCGATTGCTCATGTGTGCATGAGTGCATCTGCACAACACATGTGCATTGCACGTGCAAAAGCTGTAAGCATGCGCAGATGGTGCAGTTGCACATGTACGCACGTGGAGGAGCTGCACGCAAGTGCGGATGGCATGTGCAAAGCACATACTTTTCGGCACTCGGTAAGTAAAAGGTTCGCCACCACTGATCTAGATTCTCGAAGAACAAGCTGTAGTCTTAAAAAAAAATGCTAAACAGAATTTGAGGGTAGAAATGACAAACCATTGTGTCACAACCAGAGTCTTCAGCAGAAATTACTTCTGAGAGCAACTTGAACCTGCCATTCCCTTTTCCATGTTGCTCAGGAACACAAAAACAATCCAGTCTAAACAAGGAGGGGCGGGAGAGGGAATGGAAGAAGAGAGTGCGCTGCACACCAGCTTCTCTTCTGGAAGGAAAGGGAGAATACAAATCTTAATAATTAATTTCCGAAACTTACTTGATTCGGAGGCTCAACGACTATTTCAGCTGCATGATAAAGACCAGAAAACGCCACTCTTTGTTTTTCGGTAAGAAATACAGAACTTTAAAATGCATAATAATTAACAAAATAGGAGGTATTTTACAGAAGGGAAGAGATAGAAAAAGGAAGGTAGCCTGGACCTCTGGATTATGGGAGGACCTTCAATTACCTTCTGAGATATCCTGACTTGAGTCTTCCTGAGATATCCACCTAAGAAACAGGTCTCGGGGAGAACTGGATGGATTCCTCTTTCCCTCAGTATCACTGATCTCCAAAGTGAAATAGGAGGAAGGAAAAAGAAGAATTAACAGACAACACAACGTGTATTCTTGCCCTCTAAACACAACCTGAAAGACCCCAATAATCATCAATGAGGAGGAGGGAGAAATGAATGAAACAATGTCCTACAAGAATTGGTGAGACTATTATGAACACCAGAGAAGTCTGGAATGGAAGGGTGAATAATTCTGGGTTCCCTAGATGAAGGTCTCTCACCTGCAACTCCACCTGCTCCTTCTGCTCCTCCGCCTGGCTCAGGAGGAAGCCTTCTGCCAGGGCCACCGCCTGGGAGCTGGTCTCTGCTCCACACTCTCGCACCCAGCTCTCCATCTCTGGGGGTAGAAGAGCCAGGAGCTGCTCCAGAACCACCGGGTCCAGCATCTGGGCTTTGGTGTGCTTTTCTGGTCTCAGCCATTGCCTACAAAAGTCGTGGAGTCGGCTACAAAATCTTCGGGGACCCTCAGCCTCCTGGTATTTGAGACTCCTGAAGTTCCAGGACTGAACTTGTGATGGGAGGATGATTTCCTCCTCCAGGATCTCCTCCCCGGTTCTTGCCCAGAGCTTCCCCGCCTTCCCAGGCTGAAGAACTGAAGGGCCTTTTCCGCTTGTTCCCTCCTTGGCCAAAGGTTGGGTCTCCATTCTGTCTCTCTCCTGCAGAGCAACTCCAAAGGGCTCCAAGGACTCTGGTGGATCCCCAGCTGCCTTTTCCTTCACAGGACCATTTCTGGGGCTGCAGGATGGATCCCTCCAAGTGATTCCCCTCTTTCTCTTTCCCCAGGAGAAAAGTTTGTCTTGCAAAGACTTCAAATGGCTTCCAGTTTCTGTATCTGAATGGAAACAAAAATAAACGGCAAGAATTAGAAAGTAGCATTTATCCCCTGAATAACATTTACCCAACTGCTCCTCCTCCTGCGGCGCCCCAGGGGTTAACAAGAGCAAGTGCGGCCTCCTAGAACGGCACGCATTTGTGATGTCACTTCCTTTTTAGCCTCCTCTGAAAAGTCAGCTGTGACTTCGCCTGCCAGTGGACCAATGGGGAAGCGCCTGGAGTTCCCTTGTCTTGGCAGAGGTCGCCCCCTGGTGGATTTGCCGCAAAACGCCAGGATTCAAGAAAGGGCGGGAAGTAGGAGGGGAAGGGTGAGGGCAGGGATGATGGATTTTGGGATGAAAGTTCCCTCTCAGTATCTCCCTGTCAGACAAAGGCTTCAACGTCTCCAGAGGCGGCATTTTCTCCATCTCTCTCTGCTTCCTGTCCAGGAACCGTCTGTGGAGATGGAGGAAAATTTCTCTGGAGGATTTGAACTCGCTTTCCTCAAGAACAGCCGCCCTGAAGGCTCCGCAGAGATTGGAGGAGGCCTCAAAAGGAGACAAATCCTGTCAGAAACAGCCTGGAGGTCAGAAGAGAAGGGGCGTTGGTCCTACCTGATACGCTCCTTCTCTTCGTGGGAGAGATGATCCATTTGACCAATGGAATTTTACTTCCGCCAGTGATTTATGACCGAGCAGCAATATAAAAAGGCTAGCACCACCCTTCTTCCCCCTCTTTTGCTAAGTTCCATAAGATGATTGCCTGTTCTCTCTCTCTCTCCTATTATCTCCTTGTTCGACCCAGGTCCCTGCCCAATATAGGGAGGGAATGGATCATCTCTCCCACGAAGAGAAGGAGCGTATCAGGTAGGACCAACGCCCCTTCTCCTTTGTTGGGAGAGCTGATCCATTTGACAAATGGGACATACCAAAGCCCATGTCCCTAGGATGGGCCATATCAGGGACCCTAGGTTAACTGCACTGCTTGTAAGACTTGTTTACTGAACGCCGCATCGGCTGATGCCTAAGTGTCCAAACGATGGTGTCTAATAACCAGTGTCGGGAAAGACCAAGTCGCTGCCCTGCACACCTCCTCAATTGAAACCTGAGCTGACCACGCCCCCGAAGCCTCTGCACTTCTTGTGGAGTGAGCCGTAATCTCGGCTGGAGCTGGGAGTCCCTGGGTATGATACCCAGACCTGATCTCTGCCCTCAGCCACCTCCTACCATGGTGGAAGAGGCCTTCCTCCGCGCTTCCTCTCTTGGGAGCCTTCGTCCTCCGGAACGCCGCAGTTCTCGTGATTTATATGTCTAAGGCACGTCTAACGTCAAATGAGCCCCAGTCCGTTCCTTCTGTGCTGGGTAGGTTGGGGCTAAACTTTGGGAGAATGATTCCCTGCGCTTCCATGGAACCAAGAGTTAACCCTGGGAACAAATGCTGGGTCCAGTCTCAGAACCACCCTATCCTTATGGAATACACCGAGGTCCTTCCTTACTAATAAGACAGCTAATTCTGAGACCCTTCTGATCGACACAACAGCTAGCTAGAAAGGCTGCTTCCCCAGTTAACATGGTTAATGGCGCTGAGCTCATGGGTTCAAATGGTGTTCTGGTGCGTGCTCCCAGCACCTTGGGCAAATCCCAGGTAGGATATCTATGTACCACAGGGGCCTAAGATTCATTGCCCCTTTCATGAAATTGCATACCATCGGGAGCCGCGTTAAACCCTCCCCAGAACCCTGCTCTGGAATTGAGGAAAAGGCTGCCACTTGCCTTCATATTGTGCTGGGAGCTAAACCCTTGTCCAGTCCGTCCTGGAGGAATCCCAGGACTTGGTCCGCTGAGGTGTTTGCCGGGTCTAATCCCTTGTTGACCCACCAAGATCAGAACACCCCCCATGTGGCCTCATGAATTCTGAGGGTAGTCGGCCTGCACGCCGCTTGAATTGTGTCTATCAGCCTATTTGATTGCTTGGTTCTTGTTAGTGCTGCCTGCTCAAACGTCAGGTGGCTAGATGGAGCCATTGTGGGTCAGGGTGTAAGATCACCCCCTGACAGAGAGATGCCTTTGACAGGGGAATTTGCCATGGGTTGCCTACTGAGAGGCTCTTCAGACCGGCAAACCATGGCCTCCCTGGCCAATGAGGAGCTACGAGTATCAACTCTGCCCTCTCCTGCCTTATCTTGTGAACCAATGGGGGGAAAGGCATATATTAGCCCTTTTGGCCTCTGGCAGCGGAGTGCATCCACAGCCTCTTCACCCTGAGACAGAAACCTGGATACAAATCTGTCCAGCTGCGCGATTATGGCGAAGCAACCAGATCGATGCACGGTTATCTGAAAAGCTTCGCTGTCCAACGGAATATACTGGGGTCCAGTCTCCATTCCGCACTGTCTATTGTAGTCCCACTCAACCATCTGCCTGGACGTTGGACACCCCTGAGATGTGCTCGGCCGCCAATGCCTGGATGTTCTGCTCTGCCCAGCAACAAATTAGTTGAACTTCCTCCATGAGGGCCTTCTACCTCGTACCCCCCTGCCTGTTTATGTGTGCACTCATCGTGATGTTGTCTGTGAGTATGAGGACATGCTGGTCCTGTACCCTGTCCTGGAGCACCCTGAGTGCCTGATGTACCGCTCTCAGTTTCAGCCGGTTTATGCTGTGTGAGTGCTCCTCCACAGTCCACTTTCCCTGGCATATCCAGTTTGTAGGTGAGCCCCCCCACCCATACAGACTGGCGCCCATGGTAATCGTCACCTGTGCCAAGACCCTGAATAGAAATCCCCTGTGAATTTTTGGCAACACCAACTGAGGGATTCCCTGACCTCCCGGGGCACTGTGACCTTGTGCGCTGAGTGACTGCAACCCTTCTTCAGGTAAGGGAGTAGGAACCACTGCCAGGGCCTCATGTATAGTCGAGCCCAGGGCACAATACCGTACACGACACCATAGTACCCAGAAGTTTGGACAACTTTTCCATCGTCACTTCCCCGCCCCCCAGGATCAAGGTATAGAGGTTCTTCCTCTGTCCTTGCAACGGGAACACCATACCACTGTTCGTGTCTATCATCGCCCCGTGTTGAAGGCGGGATGTGGGTGAGAGGTGACTCCTCGTCCAGTTGATCGAGAACCCATGGTCTCCCTCGTGTCCCTCCGCCCCCGGTCTGCTGCAACTTTGGATGCCGTGATCAGTATGTCTTCGAGGTAGCACTGAATTCGGACCAGAATGGTGCGAAGGCGAGCGGTCAGCAGCTTGGTGAATACCTGTGGTGCTGAGGAAGGACCAGAGGGTAGGGCTCTGTACTGGTAATGCTTTCCGTGGTAGCAGAACCTGAGGAACCTCTGGTGGTTCGGGTGAACAGGGACATGCAGATATGTTCCGTTAGGTCGATGGAAGATAGAAGGTCTATCTCTCTGATTGATCCTAAATGCTCTGCAACGAGTGCATCTTGAATTGATTTAGAATCGCCCATCATCCTCCTGAAGCCTTTGGAATGACGAACAGAATAAGTAGAACCCCCAGGCCTCTTTGATTGGCCGGCACGAGTTCTATTGCCCTGATTTTCATCTAGTGCTTGATGGCTTCCCTCATTAGGCTTCGACCTGCCCGGTCTTGTGGGATGTGGCAGGCCCTTCTAGATGGAGTCTGTGACGTATGGAGCGTTTTATCCCTTTGTCGGTTGTGGTCTCGTCCCACCGATCGGCAAAGTATGTGAGACGGCCACCGATGCCCGGACCAGGCTCCCCGTCCTATTGCTTTGCGGCCAGGTTTCCCCCGACCCCCACAAAAGGACTGTCGGAAGGAGTCCTCTGACTTTCGTGACGTGTAGGGTCATGTCTGCTGAGGCTTCCGCTGCTGCCATTAATTGAGATATCCTGATGAACCTGGGGGTTCTCTGTGGTAGTCCTCACTTGGAGTTCACGAAGCCAAATCCGTTTTGGCCCAGTTGAAGAAGACGGCCGACGTAACGCCTTAACTGCCCAGGCTATCCTCTGGCACCCTCAGGAAATGACCTGCTCCAGCCTACTGTCGTCCGCTTTGAGCGCCTCCTCTGGACCCTCCATTATAGTATCCGTCGATGCCCAAGTTATCCATGGTTCATCCACCTCAGGCGACTGAAGCAACTATGCTATGTCCTCTTGTAAAGTTGACGCTCCGACACCGGGGGTGGCTGTCCAGCATTCGGAACTGTCCATTGTTGTAACAAGGTGTCCCTAAAAGGCAGGGGTGACGGGACTTCCTCAGCCATTATCGCCTTGTAATTGAGTCTCACTTTACGCTGACCCCTCCTGGTTGGGGTCCCGACCTCCCAATCCCGTGGTAAACGTTGCCTTGTTCTGTATGGTACTAACCCAGGCCGCCTTGAACAACCTCTATGACGTGGGTTGTTCACAAGGCTCCTTGTCATCAGCAGAAAACATTTTCCTGTGACCCTGGTACCCAACCGGGGCCCTGCACTGGAGTCTCTGGAACTGTCCCCAGATCTCCTGCCGCAACTTGCATACCCCTTCCGTCCAGGCCTTGGTCATCTGCTGCCCTTGTGGCCCAGTGGAAGGCAATGTCAGGAGTTCTTCGGAGGCCCCATTGGACTTTGGTCCTTGTCCATCCGTCAAGAGTGTTTTTAGCAATAAGTTTATTCACCACTTTATGTTGCTTTCCTGTCTCCACTAATGAATTACAGAATTAGAATATTCTGATTATTCAATATTATTTTATTCAATTATTCAATATTCAATATTGATTATTCAATATTCTGAATATTCAACCTTAAGCCTGGTGGGATTTGAAGCAGCAGACAATGGGAGCACTGCTGTAGTGCATTGCTGCACTCTAACCAGTGCACCACCGAGGCTTCCTATTTTATTCTTGGGGGGGGTGTTTGGGGAGGAGGGGGGAGGGGGAAGAATTCCCCCCCCCAACATCTAGTTCTCCTCCCCCGTTTGGGCAGTTATTGGGGGGTGGGGTGGGGGTGGGGGGTTGAAGGCCCCCTTTCCCCCCTCCCCCCTTCTCCCCTTCTCTGCCATCTTTAAGGAACTCCCTTTAAAGGGAGTTTCTGCTGTCCAGGCTGGGAAAATTCTTTTCTTTGGCCTCCGCTGACTTTGCCTGGGTGAACGTGCGTGCGGCTCCTTGCTCCTGGGGGAATCCCCTTTCGCATGGGGGGGGTGTTCCCCAGCCCCCTGCGGTCCTGCCTGTGCTCGTGCGGGCCTCGGCTTGCAAGCTGCAGGGGAGATCCCCCTTGCATAGGGGGAATTCCCCAGCCTCGGCCAGCCCTGCACGGCACGCGGGGCTCGGGTCCTTAGCCGCGGCTTTAAAACACTGCGGGGGAAGTCCCCCCACCTAGAGGGGACATCCCCCGCCCCTAGCAGCTCAGCCAGAGCTCGCTGGCTTCGGAAAGCTGCAGTGCGGCTCAGTGCATGTGGGGGAGAATCCCCCGGCCCCTGCCAGGCTCAGGTGTGCAGAGGTCCAGCGCAGTCACCATGTCTGCAATGTCGTGGGGGGAATCCCCCCGCATAGAGGGGGCATCCCCCACCCCCAGTGGCTCAGCCAGGGCTTGCCGGGCTTCAGAAAAACCATGGCGCAGCTCAGCGCATGAGCGGGAAAATTCCCCCAGCCCCTGCCAAGCTCAGCAGGTGCGCAGAGGTCCAGCGCAGTTGCCATGTCTGCAACGTTGTGGGGGAATCCCCCCCGCCTGGAGGGGGCATCCCCTGCCCCTGGCGACAGCCAGAGCTCACTGGCTTCGGAAAACATGGCACGGCTCAGCGCATGAGGGGAAGAACCTCTGCCCCCCGCCAGGCTCAGCAGGTATGTGGAGGTCCAGTGCAGCCGCTGCGTTTGTAATGTCATGGGGGGAATCCCTCTCGCATGGAGGGATATTCCCCAGCCCCCGGCATCCCTGCCAGAGCGTGCAGGGAATCGGGCCCTCCACCGCACTGTAACGCTGCAAGGGGGGAATCCCCCCTGCTGGAGGGGTGAACTCCCCCTCCCCCAGGCTCTGTCCGAGCTCGCCGGCTCCGGAAAGAAATTCAGCGCAGCTGGAACTGCTGCGGAGGAAAAAACCCCTCACATGGAGGGGAATTCCCCAGCTCCTTGCAGCTCCGCCAAGGTGTGCAGAGCTCCGGAAGAATCGCCGCAGCTTCAGCATCATGGTGGTGGGGGAGAGGGACTCCTCTAGCCTCCCTCATCCTGCCCGAGTGCGTGCAGCACTGGCGCGTCCGCAAGAGGAGACTGCATGGGGGGGTTCTCCAGCCTCCAGTAGCCCAGCCAGGGCACGCGGGGGCTCTGGCGGCTTAGGAAGTCCCCCACGTGCGTGGGGGAAGATTCCCATATGGATGGAGGGGGGCACACACACCCTCAGGCCGCCCGGCGCAGGATGCCCACGGCCATCTGGCCGCAGCATCGTGCTGCGCTGGGAATCCTCCAGAACAGGGGGATCCCCAGTGTCCCCACCCCTCCTCCACCCGGCTGATAGGGCAAAGCCCATATCCCCTGGCCAGGGAGGCAGCTGGAATTCCCCTCAGAGGGAATCTCCAACTCAACCCTGCCACCCCAAATGGGGTGGGGAAGGGCTGGGATACAGCGAGAAGCCCAAACATTGTCGGACAAGGAGCATCCACGCGTGTGACAGTTACTCCACTGCTTCTCCTTCATAGGCTCTGCCAGAACTCCAATCTTCATCAGAGCCTGCCTGGGATTCCCAAGGGAATAACCCCTTGTGCGATCCCCCATGCTTGTCCTTCATACTGCAGAAATTGCACATGTGACGATATCTGCAAGAGCATGATGCTGTATCCAAATTCTTTTGATCCCCTTCTTCCCTCCTCTCTGTTTATCAACCGTGTGTCGATAACTCAGAATGGAATGCTAGGATCTAATCCTATTGGGAGGGGATCGTCCTTAAGTTACTTATCTTTGTTTCTTGCATGTGGTCCTTTGTTCAAGGAGAGATGAATTGCTGCAATAGTCAGTCTTCGCTGACCGAGCAAAAGAAGGGGGAAGATGGGCGGTGCTAGCCTTTTTATATTGCTGGTCGGTCATAAATCACTGGCGGAAGTAAAATCCCATTGGTCAAATGGATCAGCTCTCCCAACAAAGGAGAAGGGAAATTCCAATCCCAACTCCTTCTGGCTAAACACAAATTAAAATTAATAGAACAAGAAGAAAGGGTAAGGGTGAGGGAACTAAAAATAGCAAAATAAAATTTCTTCGAACATGCCAACAAACCAAGTAGATGGTTAGCTTATAAATTAAAACCGGAAAAGGAGAAAAATATTATACAAGTACTACAAGACGAAAATGGAAAGGAATATCATGAATTGGAAGAAAAGAAAAATTCATTAAAGCCTTCTACGAAAACCTTTACAAAGAAGAAAAAGTCCAAGAAGAGGATCTGATAAATTACCTAAAGGAAAATCCTCTGAAAGAAGTAGAGAAAAAACACAGAGAAATATTGAACAGGGAAATAACGAGCATTGAATTAAAAAGGGCGGTCCAGAAACAAAAAAATGGAAAGACTCCTGGTCCAGATGGTCTACCGGGGGAACTATATAAAACAGGGGTAGGGAACCTTGGCTCTTTCATGACTCATGGACTTCAACTTCCAGAATTCCTGAGCCAGCTATTTTAAGCTGTTAAGACTCAGGTTCTAAGCTAAGGCAAGAGGTGCTGTCTCAGGAA
>JAEANM010023471.1:0-11362 GCA_017656035.1 Myanophis thanlyinensis
CCGGATGCTCTTCAAGGGGAGCCCCATGTAGAGAGCATTGGCGTAATCCAGACAGGAGGTCACAAGGGCAGAAGTGATTGTGCAAAGAGTGTCCCGATCCAGAAAGGGCCTTTACTGCCCTGCTTGCAGAAACTGCCCATCCAGTCACATGACCCCCCCACAGCCATGCCCACCAAGCCATGCCCACAGAACCGGTAGTAAAAAAAAATGAATTCTACCATTGCCTGGATGAATGAGAATCTTCATAGACATCTACCTCTTAGGAATAAAGTAAATGAAATTTGACACAAGCAACTAGCTACTACTGAGTAAATGGTTTTTGAAAACAAAGGGCCTTTGACTATAGATAATTTGGATAACAATTCATTTTCTTCTTATAGCATGGGCTTAAAAAGTCAAATCAATTTGTATACGTTTTTTCCAATTGGTATGGAAAGGCAAACTTCAATTGAAGTAATGTGTAATTAACTTCCCCAAATGTAAACAGCAACTACTATGTAAATCCTTGTTTGGATTGAGCAACATATAAACTGTAGCAAGCAAGCAAATAAATAACTCAACTGCAATTCTAATAGAAACAAACAATTACGTTCCTGTTATTTTTTCCCTTTCAATCATCCCGTAATTCCAAACCTTTGATTTTAAATAATTATTTAATTTAAAAATATTTATAATTACAAATTCTTTAAACATTTAAAAAAAATATTTCACCCTGCTTTATATGATTGTCACCTTACCTTGTACAGGACAATACTGAACCAATCCAAAGTGTTCGTTGCTGATCTGAGCAAGGGACTTATTGCTGATACTTTTAGCCAGAACATAGTCCCATCCTCTTGTTCATTTATTTAAAACATTTATTAGAAATATGGGAAAGTACTGGAGAGATGTTTGTCCCTCTTTAGCTTTAACTTACATCGTACACCGAAGAATCGGTGAAATACTGAAATCAACAAAACAGTCAAATAGTCCTTGTGAATTCTTACTATTTTATTTGCTTGGTTTTTTTCCCCTTAATTTAAAAGATTTTATTTATTTATTTGACTTATTTGCCAACCCATCTAACCTATATGTTTCCTTTCAAAACAAAGTGTACTTTTTAAACATTTTAAAGTCACAATTAAATGTTTCAATTAAAGACAGCATAGCAATTTTAAGACATCAATTGCTTAGAAACATAAAGATGTGTCAAAAATGCCACCTATAGTATAAATCTGAAATTAGCATGATAACGCCTGGGAGCATGGAAAGGTCTTGGTTTTATACTTAACAGAAAACAAAATAAATTGCAGGCGAACTATTGGGGAGGGTATTATTGAAAATATCTGAAAAGACCTACCCTTTATAGCCCTACAGAGGAGAAATTCAGAATAGGACCACTGAATACAATATTAGGCATAAAACAGAGAATCAAAGAGAATGAACCACAGTTTTAATCTGCTGACTTACCATTCTGTTCCTGAAGTTTCTGAAATCATCCTCTAAGATACATTTGATCATATCCGGCTCAGATATCACCATGTACATTCGACGACCAATGTAATACCTGTATTCAGTTACAAATGAACAAAAGAAGAAGGTTCCATTAGTGACTGAAGTAAGCAGGCAGTAGATATATGGACTTCCGTGAAATAGCAACACTAAGTATGGAAGCATAAGCATACGCTTTCAAATATCAGAGGCTAATAAAAACGAGAAAGGATTTGCTCCATACAGGTATTCATCAGAAATTTCCTGGTCAGTACTACTATAACGTAGTAAAGAATCTAGTTTGATCTTAAGAAAAGCAATTTCATTCCCTGATTTTTCTTTTGGTTTATGTGAGTTGTATATCAATTTCTGGAAGCAAGATTGAGCTGGAAAGATAGTCAACAGAGTCCCTATTCTCCCTATTCCAGGAAAGCTAAATAAAATATTAATATAGCAATAGCAACAGCAATAGCACTTAGATTTATATACTGCTTTACAGTGCTTTTACAGCCCTCTCTAAGCGGTTCACAGAGTCAGCTTATTGCCCCTAACAATTTGGGTCCTCATTTTACCCATCTCAGAAGGATGGAAGGCTGACTCAATCTTGAGCCTAGTGAGATTCGAACTGCCATATTGGAGGCAGCCAGCAGTCAGCAGAAGTAGCCTGCAGTACTGCACTCTAACCACTGGGCCACCACGGTTCTTAATATTTTTGCTATGTCCTCATTACAGCCACAATTGTAAAGTTCCCATGCTTCAATAAAGCAAGATGTGATTTGTTTCTTTTTGCTGTGAGAACTCTGTCAATTGTAATATATTCAGGCAATCATAGATTTATACACAGGACTTAGACTACGAAGTGAGCCTAACCATTGTGTTGCTTCTTTAGACCTAATAAATAAAGATCTACCAACTGGGTTTAGCATAGTTCACTTTAATGTCAATCACACTACGAACATTACTTAATAAACAAGTAGCCTACATAGCACATAACCCAAATTCTTACAAGAATACATGTAGCTTCTATGTAACTTTCCCCCTTCCAACTGTAACCTCACATTTTATCAGAGGGATAAAGTTAACCATTTCAAAGACACAATGTTCTTGACAGAAACCTGAATAACACGCGCTACATATATATTTCAAAAAATATACAAGCAAGTGGATGTTTGATTACACATCTACTTGACCATCTATAATGAAATTAATTGTAGCAGTTTCTTGTGCCATCAGTAACTTTAGAGAAAGAGGTTGGAAGAAAAAAATGCAAACAGAAATCCTACAAAAAAAACACAAATGAATTTTAAAATAGGCAAGGGACATAGAGCAAAACGTCTTCTTTTGTGAAGATGCCTTTATTGAACCAATCTGCAATCAAGAAAAGATGTATGAAGAAAAAGTGAAGTATAAAGCAGCCTACTACTTCCTTTCATCTCCAGCAGTAGCTCTTACCTCAAACACTTTGCTCTGGTGGTTTTTTCCACCAGCATATTTGCAGTATATTTCAACCAGCCTTAATTGGTAAATAAAAGATGTTGAGACACGGAAACGACTGGGAGGATGCACTGGAGGAGAGAAAGATTTGGCTCTTAAAGATTACTAAGTACAACCTTATCATAGGTAAACACCACAAATATTTCCCCTATAATTCAAAGTAATTTGGTTTCCTTTCAAATTCTTATTCAGATAGTTTCAAAGGGATTTGCAAACTGTGCTCAAAAGGACGTGGTGTATAAGTTTTAATGAATATATCCAATTTTGAGTTTAGGCAGCGGGAAGACAGCATTTGTCTCTTTCACTCCTCAAGTAAAACACAATTTTGTCTTCATTTCTAATGTGTTTATGTAGCATTATTTATTGAGTACCACACTGCTTTTCCTCTACACAGAAGAGGAATATATTTCTCCATTTCATCAACCAACAATTTCATGGTGTTTGGGCAGAGTACCCAGTGATATATGCTGCTCCACTCCCCTCACATGCATGCACATACAGCAAGATTTCTACAAATGTTTATTCAACACCCACACCCACACAACAGGTACTCAGAAAGCACCCTCATTGCACAGGTTTGGATTCTGAAGTCAGTATGGCAAGAGTCATTGGGTAACCGAGTCCAACGGGTTAGTATACACAAAGTCCTGGGAAGCAGTCCACAAGTCAAACAAGTTAGTAGTATATATGGCATGAGAACACAAGGCATGGAACTGGACACATTGCTCTAGCCAACAATCAAGTCCTTGGGGCAGGATTAAGTAGGCAATGCTGGTGAAACTATTCAAGAAGGTGCCTCCTCATGAGTAGTCCAGCCCAGGAGCTTTGCTGGCTGAAGAATTCTGGGAGTTGAAGTCCACAAGGTTTAAAGTTGCCAAGATTGGAGACCTGTGGTCTAGCTAACCAACTTTGTGCCTGCCTCCTCTCTGCTCTAAATGGCCTTGGATCAGGAGATGTGGACTCCATCTCCTCCTCATTGCTAACAGGTGGCAGCTGCTCTCAGTTTTCACTGGAGCCTCTTGGCCAACTTGCTGCAGCTATGGATCATTCAACTCAGCTTCTGTCTGACCAAGCTGAGGCTGCTCCATCAGCACTCTCCAACCCCTCAATCGAGGCCATAACTCAGCTCCGTTCTTTCCTCTCCTCCTCCAAAGTTAACATCCAGAGAAGGGTCTGAGGGGGCAGATCCATGACATGATTAGTGCAGTAGCACCCAGAGTCCAGGTCAGAGGTGGAATTCAACCAGTTTTACTACCAGTTCGGTGTGGGCACGTGTGCCAACTGCACCACCATTCGGCCAGAGGTGAAATTCAGCTGGTTCACTGCTTCTATAGAACCGATGGTAACAATTATAAGCAGTTCAGAGAACCGGTCATTAGAAGAAATTTCCTTTTTTTTCTCCACTTTACAGGGTTAATCCTGTAAATAAGGAAGTTGGTTCTAGCCTAATCTAGATAATTTTTCCTATTCAGCTTTGTTTGGAAGGAAAAAGGTTAATCTCTGTTCCTGAAAAGAATCAGCTTCAGAAATCTGGCTAGTCTATGTCTGTGTCTATTTGTTCTGGTAATTGGTTTAACAAGCAACAGCTACTCCTTTGCTTCATTCTAGCATTAATTGCTTTCTTTGTAGTTAGCTTATCTCAAGTGTTTACACTTGAGTTTGCCTGGGGTATGAGCTCTGGCAATGAGCTTGTAGCTTTAGTTTTAAAAGAATTGTTTGTATTGTGTTTGAATTTTGTCCTGCCTCATAGTTTCTTTTTCTATCTGGGATGGGGGTCTTCTTTCACTGCTTTAGTGGTTCTTGGCATTGTCCTTTTGAGGTGTATTTCCAAGAGGCAGGATACAAGCTTGGCACTGATTTTTTACTGCCTTTCTGGGGAGCATGTGATCTTTCTTTAAACCTGGATGATTTTCCTTAGGATATCTTATGAGGTGAGTGAGACCAGCTGATATCTTTAAGTGGTACAAATGGATCTAAGAATTGCTTCTCTTGGGTGTGCTCTTTCTGGAGAGATTAAATGACCTCTCTGCTGAAGGGTTTCACTTTATGAGCAAGAGTTGGCTGTTGATAGTTTTCATTGAATTTTAACTATTTTAATTCCTCAAGGTGCTCTGGCACCCTGCCCGATTTGTAACTCCGGCTTGCAGGTATTTCTAATCTAATGATTGGTATTTAGGGCAGCTTTTTGCAAGCAAAGAAGCTTTTTGTATTTTTGTACAGGTAATCCTTGACTTACAACAGTTCATTTGGTGACCATTCAAAGTTACAATGGAACTGAAAAAAGTTACTTATGACTGTTTTTCACAGTTACGACCATTGCAGCAACCCCATGGTCACAAGAGGTGAGGCGAAGCGCCCCTCAATATGAGTGACATCAAGTTGGCCACACCCATCCAGTCACATGACTACCAAGCCACACCCACCAAGCCATGCCCACAGAACTGGTAGTAAAAGAATTTGAATTTCACCACTGCGTGCAGTTTCTAAAACATAAGTTTTTCCATTCCAGAGGCAGCCCAGCTGCAAAACAGTTCCGAGTAATTTAGGTGAGTAAAACAGGAAAAAATGAAGGGGATATAGGATAGGAAAGGGCAGGGCAGAGCAGGTGAGTGGGGTCAAACTTCAACTGCATCCAGGCTGAATTTCACCACTGGTCCAGTTACACATTGGGTTAAACATGCAGCATGCAGCTAATCCTTTGTTCATATTTTTTTTATTCTGAAGTTTTTTATTCTAAAATTGACGTAAACAGCTGACTACTCATTTTTTACTCCAAAATAAACTTGCAAAACTCTCAAATCAGACTGGGAGTACTGTGTGAAGGAAATGATGAGTTAAACTGTTAAATTTGTAGAAAACAGGATGAACTAGAAATCTTCACACAGAAAAGCAAATATGACCTGTGATAGCTATTACAGAAGACTTGCTGAATAGGAGTTAAGCTTGAAAAAAAGGAAAATACAGGTGCCTTCTTGTAGTATCTTCTACTTGGTCCAAAGAAACAGAAAAGGGGAATCAGAATGACTTTGTATGAAGAAAAATAAATCCAATATGCCTGTGAGGAAGTTATTGTCCTTGAATAAAAGCCCTATTGAAAGTTAAAACCAAGATAAGGTTAAAACCAGTGAGGAATGATACAAAAATAATGTAGAATTAAGTAGGGAAATGTGTACTATTATCTGTATTTTAACTATTTTAATGTTTGAAAAGTAAAAGTAAAAGAGGAATAGAGATTTTGATAATGGAGATAGGTACAACTTTGATATGATGAATTCTATGCAGAAAAAGGGAACAGTATATTTAAGGACAGTAACATTAATAGAATCAAGAACAACAATGTATTGTATATCTGACTATATATGATTTGATCAATGATATGTGATGTTATGTAAAAATATGTAAAAATAAAATAAAAATTTAAAGTGAAAAAAAAACCAGTGAGAAACCAAGGTGTTGCCATTGTGGGAGTTCACTACAAGCCATCTACTAGACAGAGGAAGTGAACAATGCCTTTTTAAAGTTCTCAAGAGGGTAGATTAGAAGGGTGATTGAAGACACCCTGACATTTTCTGGAAAACTCATTTAGGTGTGGGATATAGAGCAGAATTCTGATATCTTATAAATTTCATCTTTTCAGAATTTTTTTTTCCCCAGAAAAGGGAAGAAATACAGAGGTCAACTATTCAGAACCTAATCCTGACTAATAAAGAGGAATTGGTCAATGGCCAGAAGGTGCAAAGCAGCTTCACAGAAAGTGGCCACATCATGTTTGAATGGAAGGTATTTAAGGAAGGAACAATAGGAGAAGTCAGTCAGGTATTTTGAGTTTTGGGAAAGTTCTTTTTAATTGATTCAGGCAAGTGGGAAGCTAATTATGGGATGAAATCCTCAAATAAATTGAAAAGGAGCAGAAATTGTGAAAAATTACGTTCTAAAAACACAGGTATAAACAATGTCCATGAGAAGGAAGAATTGTAAAAGTTTAAAAAGCCAGTATGAATGAATTATGAGTTCCCTTTTAAACCAATAAACAAACAAACAAAAGAGTTGTATAAAAACAGAAGCATGGACAGATAACGAATAAGACATATGGATGGTTAACCTGAGTCCTTAGATATGGAATCAGGAAAGTTAAAGGTCAAATGAGGCCAAAGAGGACTGTAAAATATAATAAAAAGGATTTATTTTGTATATCCAACAGGAAAGAGTCTAGAGGCCATTGATTTGTTGTTGTGAAGGGAGAATAACCCAAGGACCTACAGTTAAGATTTTTTTATATTCATAGAATATTGAAAGTATTACAGAAGGTATTAGAACAGATAGCCAAACAATACATATTCAAACAATATGAAAGAATCGACCTTGAATAGGAAGCTATTCAACACTATGGATACGTAGATCTCAGTAATATTTTAAGTCTCTCTTGGTGTCCTTGCAGAAGATGGATAAAGGTGGGCTACATAGTACTTCAGTTCATTGGATTTGCAACTGGTGGAAAAGCTTCACACAAAATTTGTTCATAAATGATTTAGCATTGTCCTGGAAGAAAGTACTGGGGGGGTGTGGTCCTACAGGACTCCATATTTTAGGCCTGAGCCATTCAACAACTCTATAAATGATCTTCTAAAGAATGGAAGGGTAGTACTGGTTATCAGATTTATGAATGGTATTACGTTAGGATTGGCTAACTCCTTAGAGGACAAAGCACTGGCCAGATCCATCAGCGATGACATTCTACAACAAGTATATCTTTCTGAATCTAGATAGGCAAAATTTGGGTAGACTTGGTTTGGATGCATTGTGTGTGAGATGGATGTAACAGTACTCAAGTACTCAACATGAGCAAGTAGCTGATGCAGCAGCCAAAAAGCCCAATGCAATGTGGGACTCCCTGAAGAGAACCATATATACAATTGAGCATGTTTAGCTTGCAAAGGATTAAACTAAGGAGAGCCATAATCTGATTCTAAAAGACTTTGTTATGTGCAAGGACTGATGTGTTCTCTATTGAAACAAAGCACAGGCAAAAAATTTTGGGTTCAAAATAAAGGAAAGGAGTTTTAAACTGAAGATTAGGAGGAATTCTTGATATTAATAGCTATAACAGGGTGGAACATGAATGGACACCCAACCCCTCCTGCTGGAGTTTTTCCAACAGAGGCTGTTGTATTAGAATAATAGAGCCCTGTGCTAAGCAAAAGAAATGGACTAAATGATTTAAAATGTCCCTTTCAACTCATACATTCTCTGTGAAGAGATATTGCCAGAAATGAAAGCTTCTTAGAAAACACTCTTTCCAATATGAAGGTGATTTTTTTTTAAAAAAAAAATACAACTTGCTGGAAACAAAAGAAAAGAAGGCATTTTGATTTATCATTTGTGCTAACTGCAATCCAGATGATTCCACAATATAAAAACTGAAGAGAAAATCAGCAAACATAACCATTCGTTCTCTACAAAATGCAGATTAAGTTTCACAGAGTCTGAAACCCAGTTCTAATTTTTAGGACACATTTGTGTTTATTTCTAGTTGTACATAAATGGTCCTGAGACCCATAGACTGCAAGACAGCAGGAATCAGGAAAATGGACAAGTAAGTAATACTACTCTACATAGTTCATTAAACAGAAACTATCCTACATGCCTAAGTCAAAACCTTACACCTTTCCTTACACAAGGAGCTCCTGTTTTGATTCTCAGAGTTGTTTTAGGGGATTGGGATGATATATTTCAATTTACATTATGTGAATGAAAATACCTGATACTGCTTTTTCCTCTCTCCAACATGCTACAGTTTTATTGGCTCCCTGTATCACGAAGTTTTCTCATGGGTATGAGTTTGGGAATGTCTAGTTAGTGAAAAGAAGGACTAGGGTGACAGAATAGCAGTGTTCCAATATTTGAGGGGCTGCCACAAAGAAGGGTTCGACTTATTTTCTAAAGTACCAAGAAAGCAAGGCAAGAAGTAATGGGTGGAAATTAAACAAAGAGAGAAGCAACCTAGAATTAAGGAGACATTTCCTGACAATGAGAACAATCAATCAGTGGAACAGCTGGCCTTCAGAAGTTATGGATGCGCCATCAGTGGAGGTTTTAAAGAAGAGACTGGACATCCATTTATCTGAAATATAGGATCTCCTGTTTGAGCAGGGGGCTGTACTAGAATCCCTTCCAATGACCATGATGGTGATGATTTACCTGGAAGGTGGGTAGCCAATTGTATCATTTAAGATAGGATGCTCACTAATACACCATGGCCATCTCAGAGTCATGTAAGTGCAAGAATCCTGCAGGCCAACTATGGAAATCTCACCATTTGGGGATGAGGTGTGGAAATATTTATTTATAGTAAATAAATAGAGTATTTATTTTGTACTAGATGAAAAGGGAATGGCTGAAAAACTCCAGAAAGTTTGCTGCAAAGATACAATTTGTTCGCCGAAATTTCTATCACTCCGATTCAGCCTTATGAACAATCTTGTTTTCAGACGTAGCCACATTTTTATATCTCTACAGGAAATTTCAATGTTAGAATGGTGTTGGGAGGAAATATAGATTATTATGAGCCGGGAGACAGGCATTGTTTTCCCATATTTATCAAACACATTTGCTTATCAAGACCAATTCTGTTACATCACCTCAAGAGGGAGCCAAAGAGATTTTTGTTCCCACAAATTAGATTGCTGGGTTGCAAAGATCTGTGTATGTTTTCTTGCAAGTTAAAAAGGAGGAAGGAAAAAAACTGAAGGAAAAGAGGTCTAGAGCGGCATATTGTAAGTTGTCACCCTTCAAGATGTCACAGTTTTATATTTATTTTTAAAGGGTTGCACAGATCACATACTTCAAAAACACAAAAAAAAATCACACACCTCCCAAATACCATTCCTATAGGCAAATATCTATTACTATTGAAAAGTTAAAAGATATATTATGCTCACTTCCGCTATCTTATTCATTTATCTGTACTATATACATACTGGTCAAGAAGTTCAGCTGCTATGAAAAAACAAACAAACCATGAAATAAAATAAAGCTTCAAGCAAGCAAAGAACCCAAACAGTGAAAAGAAAAAGAAGTACACAGGTAAAAAACAGTTGTCAGCTAAAGACTTACACATCCAATTAAACAAGAACCTACTGCATCACAAGACTTTTTCTATAGCAGCTTTAGCCTGGGGAGGGAAGGAGAAATATATGTTCCACAATGTAGAATTCCCTCCCCACCCAGCCAAAATAAAAGCTGAGATGCTAAAACGGAACTGGTCTGAAGGCATAAGCAGGGTAATTATGTCAAAAAGTCTATTTATAGAAAATAATAGACAAAAAAGACATGTTCTATTTTTTATAGACTTTCTTATGGCTGTTCCTAGAAAAATCATTATCCTTTTTTTTTACTTTTGACTTCTTATTCTTATTCTTTTTATTCTTTCTTATTCTTTTTTGAAACATGTACTGCTAAAAGGCCATTTACCATGCATATACCTTGTTCCTTGGGAGTTTCTTGAAATCACATCTTAAGACACAGAAAACTTTCATTTTTTCCTAATGCATGAACACCAGGGTAACCATGCAGCATCTGAGTCTACCTTTAACCAAAGTGCAATCTGTGGTTTTAAAACTAGTGGCGGACAGTCAGAGGTAGAATAAACAGAATTAGTACAAATAAAGCAAAAATCAGTTTTTTAGAAATACGTAGTGGAAAAGACTCAATAGGAAGAATTACATTCCTTTTAGCATACATGAAATTTAGAGAGAATGTTATAAGTGAGCGCATTATTGGGAAAGAGTTGTCAATCAATCAGAAAAGAGCCTGGAAGAGTCGTTGGAGGTCTTCTAGTCCATCCCTCTGCTCAAGCAGGTGATCGTTTACCATTTCAGACAAGTGGCTGTCCAGTCTCTTCTTAAAAACCTCCAATGATGAAGCACCTATAACGTCTGAAGGCAAGCTGTTCCACTGGTTAACTCACTGTTAGGAAGTTTCTCCTTAATTCCAGGTTGCTTCTCTTCTTAATTAGTTTCCATCCATGGTTTTTTGTCTTGCCTTCTGGTGCTTTGGAAATAAGTTGACCCCCTTTTCTTTGTGGCAGCCCTTAAAATATTGGCACATTGCTATCATGTCACCCTAGTCAATATCAATGCCTACTGTGATAACACAGAGAGACATATAGACAGTAATTACAAGTTTGCTAATCTCTTCTCAGTTTCCAGTTAAGTTATCCATAGAAACTTTTACTTGCAAAACAAGTGTTCAAATCTTTAGAGATGCCCATTATTCCTTATAGCTTAAACTTTCTAGTCAACACCTACCATCTTCAACAAGAGGAAACCTACAGCTCCACAAATTCCTTGTGTGTTCAATCACACTTGGCCAATAAAGAATTCTATTCTATTCTATTCTA